>BMAC01000354.1:438415-455631 GCA_014905375.1 Phtheirospermum japonicum | reverse complement strand
ATGAGGTGGTGGATGGTTGAGTATAAATTATAGTTTAAATTTGTGCAATTTTCAAAATTTTTGTGGGATTGTAGTGCTAAGTTTTAACGTGATTGATTACTATTTCTACACTGATTTGTGTGTGTATGGCTTGCCTTTCAAATCTAACTAAGATCAGATTTGAAGCTTCTGTCTTTTAAGCGTGTATAAGTGCATAAAGTTCTTCAATTCAAAACTTTTCGTGCAAAAGCCAGTGAATAGCCTGAGTGTTTATCATCTTTGCATGTACTTGAGTGAGTTCTGTTTTGATATCTCTTTGAAACCGCTGTGTGTAGTTGACTTTGAATATAAGGTTAACGCACAGAGAAAAAACCTTATTTCCGGCTATATCCATAAATTTTAGCCACTATAAATTACGAATGAGCCAATCATAGCCAAATTATCTATGCCTATAACCATGTGTGTTTTTAGTCGACCCTTACAAACCCATTAAAAACGTGGGTAGGAGTTCGTTATTTTTATTGGTTGTTAGTGTTTTGGAATTTTTATCAGGGATTTATGAAAAGTTGTAATAAAGGATCAACATCCTTAAAAAAAAAAAGAAAAGACCCCATAAAGAAATAATAAAGGGGAAAATATAAAAAATAATAAACAAGGATGGTGAATCTTCGTGAATCGTGTTATGTAATTGCCTACGTGCTTATAAAGACTTGTGTTTTATTGTTTATTTTCTTATGAAGCCTAATGTTTAAATGGCAAAGAGTTGTGTTTATAGAAGAAGCATATAATAAGCTTCAATTATGATTAAGTGGTTCGAGCAAAAGTTGGTTTAAAGTTACGAGTTGAGAAATAGTCTAAGTATAAAGGCTACGTTATGAGTGTTTAGTGAGGTTTTTCTTTTGAACGAGGTGAAGCAAATTGCTTCGTGATTAGAATAGTTTGGTGAGTTATTGATCTTGTTAGATCATGAGTTAGCCACACGATTTATATATTCCATACCTGTCTAAAGAGCCTTACATTACAACCCAAAAAGACCTTTTCCGATTCTTAGATCGACAACACACTTAATTTGCGATTGAAAAGAGATTGATTTTCGGTTCTTATTTATTGTGCATGTATTTGTATGATTTAAGCGTAAACACGTTCCAATAAAAAAATTCTCGAGTGCTTTTAGCTTACACCCATATATATTACCCTTTTGAGAGAATGCATGATTTTGATTTTGGAGCGACAATGTAATAAGGGTGGAGTGTTTGAAGTTGCGTTGCATGTATCAATATTTTCAAAATTAATTATGTAGCACGACACAACTCATTGCTTGAGGATATTTTCATTCTTGTTATACTTTGAATCTAACGTCTGTTCGATGATGAACAAACAAATAAAGCGTGGGGCAGTTGATTAACACGGATTTGTCTTGATATTAGTTGGTATCTTATTTAGTTTTTATTGTTGATTTTGGTAAAAGTTCGATAGATTGAGCATATTTTCGTATTTTCTAATCTCCAACTTGTTTTACCGTAATTTAATTATAATTAATTAAATTTATGTTTATTTAAAGTGTTTTGAAGTATTTAAGTTTGGACGTAGTCAAGGATGGGCGTACGAGTGGAGTTTCAGCGAAAACGGGCCGTGATTTGAAGAATTTGAAGCTGTCGATTCTCTATAACGGTTTTCCATCTAGAACCGTTATAGTAGCGCTGCCGATGCTGCCTGTCAGCTATGCCCACACTGCCGACACAAGCTGCCAAGAGTCGCCCGCGTCGCCCGACGCTTTCCGGCACTAATCGATGCACCTGGACGACGCTAAGCCGAACATTTCGGTTCCTTTCAAAATTAATTACCGATCAACTCACGCGCATCTATGATTTGAAAAGGAGTTCAAGTTCGCCCGCAAGAGAACGGGGCAACTTGTAGACTGGTGAGTTAACTCGGGTTAATCTCTCGAAGAATGGAAATCGGAATTAATGACGTTTATTATACTATTATCACAAAATCTATTTCTAAAACACGCGAACAATTGGGGTTTTGAAAAGGACTCACCTTTAACATATTCAAACTCGGAATCTTCTTGCCTCGAGGGTGTCAACCTCTCGGCAAGTTATACGAAAAACAATTTACCAAATTGAATTATGAACTACCGAATATCATACTAAAGATTGTAAATATACTTGCGTCCAATCATGCACGAACAATAACCAACTAATACTCGAATACCTTCAATAACCATAGAACTCTATGCGATTCATTAACTATACTACTACTAGATCTTTACCCAAGATTAAACATGCTAACTTTCAATATTCCATCAAGACTCAAAAGAAGTAGAATAATTAAGACACGGCAATTCAATCAAATAAATCGAACATGAACATTAACATTCAATGAACTAATAATCTAATCATCCAAAAACTAGTAGACGAGGGTAACAAACCAATATACAATACTCCAGCGAACCATCAACACAATATCAATACAATGTTCGCCAAACAATTTAAAACAATTACCAAATTAAACTAATTACGATCACTACAAGAAAAACGAGTTTAGAGATTACTAATCGATGGACTACTTCCAACGGGCGATGACGATGAACGAGCTCACTCTGAGAGTTGCGTAGAATCCCAAAGCTTGTCACGAAACCAGAATTCCAGCGACGATCGATGGCTACAACGAATCGAACCGTGCTATGGGTGCCGTAAGGGCTTTTCGCTAGAGGTATGAGAGATGTGTCAAATCCTTCAACCTTTGAGGTGTTTGGTGGCTTCTCTAGCCTCTCCCAAGTCCCCTCTCGTCAGTCGTTCTGAACCCTAGCCTCCTCTGCAGTTTTTAAAGGCTTTTATCCATTTTATAACTGAAGATTTCCAAAAATCATGCATGTGTAACGTACTTGTCCGATCGGACGTAGGTCTTATCTGATCGGACGGAAGTGTCTGTCCGTAAGTCCGATCAGTGTGTCAGTCTATCTGGCCGGTATGTGTTTTGTCAGTCAGTCCGATCGGAGATTCAAGACATCCGATCGGACCAGTGTTCTTTTGGTTATTTCGAGCGCTGAATCCTTTGTCTTTATCTCTCGGTTTTGCTAAGTGACTCAGTTGTAAGAGAAAAACCAGAAAAATAGTCCAAAATGACCAGTTATTGGATGGAAAGTCAAAAAGTTAAGTTAAAGGCAAAAGAATGCAAAAACATGCAAAATAGCTTATTCTTAACCTAAGAAGACAGTAGAAAGACTCAAACATGACTCAAAATATCTAAATATTCATGACAAATACGTACGAATCAACCACCCCATGCTTAATTGGTTTGTTCGTCCTCGAACAAACGAAAGAGTCAAAACCAAGGATAGTGAGAATGGTTGGATCGAAAGAGTAGTGTTGTGCATATAATTTAGTTTTGTAAATATAAACACTTTCGTTGAAAACTTTAAAGCTAAGCTCGATTTACCTTTTCACCTTGAAATCAAAAGAATGCATCCTCACAAAAGGGAAATGTATACATTGGTGAACTCATTCACTCGTGTTTTCCAAAAGGTAAGTGTATACGCTCAAATCAACATAAACATGCATTCAACGACTCGTGGAAATTAAACTCTCATACATTGCATATGTGTGCACATCAGTCAAGAATCGGATGAGGACATTCTAGGGTTGTAATGTAGGCTCTTTGGTAAGGTATGTCATATATAAAGATGTGTGGCTAACTTGCGAACAAACGCAATCACTAACTCACTCAATCCAAAATTTAAGCATAGAGCATAATTTTGCTCCTCATTCTTCCCAAACAACCATATGCCATTATTTTTAGCCTTTTATAGCTAAGTCTATTCTTAACCCTAAAACCCGAATATTTGCCTTTATAAAGAGGCTTTATTTTTAACATCTAGATGCTCTTATGAAGTTAAGCACCCTTACTTCCATTTTTTTTTCTTTTTCTTTTTCTTTTTCTTTTTTTTTTCTTTTCTTTCTTTCTCTTTTTTTTTCTTTTCCTTTTTTTTAAATAGTATCCCACTAATTCCCACCCTGCAATTGTCATATCTCATTAACCAATGATAAATAAAACTCTCATCTCACAAACTTAAATGAAATAGGAGCTACAATAATGTTCGTGGCTAACAAAGATATGGAATAAAGGCTCAAGGGGGCTTATTAGGGATTTTTAGTGGTTTTTGTTTTTTGAATAAGGCTGAAAATAGGTTTTATATGTGCCTATCGTCATTTCCAAAACCAAATGTACACATGCAACTTAGAGACTTCTTAAAACACTCATCGAATCAAAGCATGAAATGTTGATAATCACACAAAGCTCCTCATTAGGGTTTTATTCAAACTTTGAAAACAAGGTGATCTAGTTTTAAAAAGCTTCACAAAATATCTAACGACTAAGTGTTATTTTAAATGTATATATATAAGTAGGTTTTGAAAAATTTTGCACTAAACAAGCTCAAAAGACTCCAATGATAAATCACACATTACATGATTTCGACAGGCAAGCCAGTACAAACACAAATAAGCATGGGAATGATTTCAACAAACGTTGACAAAAACAGTTGGTTGATACGCACGTCGTCACAAAGAAAGACTCACACAAAACCATTCGACATAAATGACTACGCATGCATAATGTGACTCCCCCCTCCCCTACAACCAAAGGTAAGCAATGTCCGCATTGCAATTTTACAAATTAACCCAAGGAAAAGGAAAATGTCGAATACATTATCATGCGAATAATTGGTCGAATGGTTAAAAAAACACTCAAGCACAAAACACATAACAGAAAAATCAAACAAAATCACTAAAAATGAAAAACGAGAATTTGGATAGAAAGTGATACAATTCTGGGGCTCGGGCCCGCCTAAATGTCCATGCCGTCCAGAGGGAAAGATGGAACTCTAGAAATGGAGCGATGGTTTCAAGTAAGTTTGTTGCCTCCATCCGACCGGTCACTACACCAATCAGGTCGGACAACAGTCCAGTGTGCTTTGTCGGACCGGTCAATTTCTCTCATCCGGTCGGACAGCAGTCCAGTGTGCTTTGTCCGACCGGTCACTTTCCCTTGTCCGATCGGATGTCCTGGAAAAGCATCATTTTCCACACTCTTGCTGCACAACTCAACAAATCATTACCACACCTATCCAACTCAAGTTAATCACGAACAAAAATATGTACCGAAAAATAAAATTGAGAGAATTTTAAATTAAGCTAGAAAAATAATACCCTGGGTTACCTCCCAAGAAGTGCAACTTTTAACGTATTTTGCTCGATGAATTACAAAGGTGATGTTATCCGGGATCCAGAAATAAATGACGATCGTGCCACACCTTAAGGTTCTCCAAGAGTAATAGCGGGTAATGTAGAATACCAAGGTGGGCACGATGAGCAGGTCCCATGATGAGAGAAATAAAAACTCCAACCAGCTTTGGAGGTCAAAAATGTGAGTAATCGATGACCAAAAAGAGATCGAAAGTCAGTCAAGGTGTGGAACAATGCTCAGTCATCGGAATGACTAGGATGTCAGTCGATCAAAATGAATGATCATCGACCGACCCAAACTCATTTCTAATTGTCTCTTCTACTGCTTCAACGTTAAGATTGATCAAAGCATCAGGCAAAATGCAATGCGGCTCAGAAAACACAACCTCCTCCAAATCCGGTAACACAACTCCAACATCTCCACAAAGACCAAGTAAGTCTGAGTCGCCAACATCATCGCTCGGAACCTCCAATGGTAAAACCCCTACACTATTACCCAAAATTTCATATTCGATCGCAAAAGAGGCAATCTCATCCAAATCCTCAATCTCTATCTCCTCACACACCTCTCCCAAACAAGCATTCAAGCTTGAGTCACCAACTTCCAAGATGGGCTCCACCACATCAAGAATTGGCAGCTCTTCAAAGGTAAGCTGCTCCTCCTCATCATGGATAACTGAGTATCAGTCATTATCGAATGGAGCATCGGGATGATTCTAAATTTGTTGGTTTTCCCTCTCTTCCAAGGAAGCCATCATTTGTCCCAACATCGTCTCCATATTCTTCATGAGTTGCTCAGTCGATTGCGCAAGTTTGTCCCATTGATGAATGGTCTCAGCTTCTAGATCTTGCTTCCACGCCAAAAATTGATCATCTAGTATATATTCTTCATGGCTCGGATAGTACGGAATCGAGTCGGGAGGGGCATAAGAGTTGTAGCTTGGATAGGAAGAATTAAATTCGGATTGAGCATACGAGTCATATCCTGTGTAATAAGAAGGCCAGGCGGAAGGAGCATATGAAGGTTTGAAACCCGGATTGTAGTGGATGGGTGAAGCATGTGGATCATCATGGCTCACGATGTAAGAATTTGGAGGTGGGGCCCATTCAGATGAGCAGAACGTCTCCATGAACCAATCTTGTAAATCCTACCACGCTCCCGAGGAATCAAGCTCGGAATGTATAAATAATTTTCTTGCCCGACCCTTCAACGCGTAGATGAAGAGTTGCACTTTTACTTCATCCCTCGTAAGGCTTAAGAGAGGGAAGGTTCTTGTTATGGCGTCGTACTCTTGGATGAAATCAAATGGATCCTCACTCGGAAGCCCATGAAATACTGGGAGCTGATCATAGTAGAATTCATCCGGATCGTAGTCTCGCATCGCTTGACTCCATCGAGTGGTCGGATTCCCTTCGGTGGAAGGAAATAGCTGTCTTGGTCTCGTCACTCACTCGATGCTATTGATGAATGGGGTCAATTCTCCTCTAAGACTCCGTCGACCTTCCATCAATAATAAACAAATCATCGCATCGAGAGGCAAACCAAAAACATTATATAATTATCTACATGAGAGCATTAACACAAATAAACATCATTAAAACCTATGCCATTCTCCGGCAACTCAAAAACATTATAAAATTTTGAAACAAACTTTTTGGTTCCTTTCAAAATTAATTACCGATCAACTCACACGCATCTACGGTTTGAAAAGGAGTTCAAGTTCGCCCGCAAGAGAACGGGGTCACTTGTAGACTGGTGAGTTAAATCGGGTTAATCTCTCGAGGAATGGAAATCGGAATTAATGACGTTTATTATACTATTATCATAAATTCTGTTTCTAAAACACGCAAACAATTAGGGTTTTGAAAAGGATTCACCTTTAACATATTCAAACTCGGACTCTTCTTGCCTCGAGGGTGTTAATCTCTTGGCAAGTTATACAAAAAACAATTTACCAAATTGAATTACAAACTACCGAATATCATACTAAAGATTGTAAATATACTTGCGTCCAATCATGCACGAACAATAACAAATTAATACTCGAATAACTTCATAGAATATTATGCGATTCATTAACTATACTACTACTAGATCTTTACCCAAGATTAAACATGCTAACTTTCAATATTCCATCAAGACTCAAACCAAGTAGAATATTTAAGACACAACAATTCAATCAAATAAATCAAACATGAACATTAAAATTTAATGAACTAATAATCTAATCATCCAAAAACTAGTAGACGAGGGTAACAAACCAATATTCAATACTCCGGCGAACTATCAACACAATATCAATACGATGTTTGCCAAACGATTCAAAATAATTACCAAATCAAACTAATTACGATCACTACAAGAAAAATGAGTTTAGAGATTACTAATCGATGGACTACTTCCAACGGGAGATGATGATGAATGAGCTCACTTCGAGAGTTGCGTAGAATCCCAAGGCTTATCATGAAACCATAATTCCAGCGACGATTGATAGCTACAACGAATCAAACCATGTTATGGGTGCCGTAAGGGCTTTTCGCTAGAGGTATGAGAGACGTGTCAAATCTCTCAACCTTTGAGGTGTTTGGTGGCTTCTCTAGCCTTTTCCAAGTCCCCTCTCATCATTCATCCCGAACCCTAGCCTCCTCTGCAGTTTTTAAAGGCTTTTGGCCGTTTCATAACTGAAGATTTCTAAAAATCATGCATGCGTAATGTACTTGTCCGATCGGACGGAAGTGTCTGTCCGTAAGTCCGATCAGTGTGCCAGTCTATCCGGTTGGTATGTGTTTTGTCAGTCAGTCCGATTGGAGATTCAAGAAATTCGATCGGACCAGTGTTCTTTTGGTTGTTTCGAGCGCTGAATCCTTTGTTTTCATCTCTCGGTTTTGCCAAGTGGCTCAGCTGTAAGTGAAAAATAAGAAAAATAGTCCAAAATGACACGTTATTGGATGGAAAGTCGAAAAGTTAAGTAAAAGGCAAAAGAATGCAAAAACATGCAAAATAGCTTATTCTTAACCTAAGAAGACGGTAGAAAGACTCAAACATGACTCAAAATATCTAATGATTCATGACAAATACGTACGAATCACTACTTTCTGTGAGCATCGATTGATGCGCACCACTACCCATCGACGCTGCCGACCACTGTAGACCACTGTGCGCGCCCTGCCTAGCGCTACCACCGAGCCCTGCTCGCACCCACCGACGCACCCATCGACGCTAATGGTCTAAAACCGTGTGTTTAGAGTTTCTTACTGCCCAAGACTTCCCATAACTATAAATACCATATGTATTTCGGATATTTAACATACACAATCATATTCCTAGATTTTTAAGGCCTCTTAGGGGTGACAACCCCAACGAGTGCCATTTAATTTCGTAGTTACTTTTCATAATTTCTTAGTTTTAGATTAGTTTATATTAGTTCTTAGATAGTTTAGATAATTTAGATTCAAGATCCACTTCTGAAACGCTGCAACTTTCTTCTCGTTTAATTAGTAAGTCTTTAATTCATTTCGTTTTAGTTTATTTTAATTAGTTCTTATGCTTTCGATTCATGCATGATAGTTTGATAATTGATCCCCAAACAACCCCCCCCACCCCATGTATAATGATTTGTATGGATCTTGAGTATGATGATGATTGTGTTGGGTTTATGATGCTGAGATTTATGAGGTTTATTGGCTAGATCTAATGGGTTTAGAGCCTAGAATCGTCATGAACCATCAATTAAGTTTATCCCAATAGATCGTGGAAAAGATTCGAAGCTCTAGAACCCTAGTTTTCTAAATCTTTTCAAAACCCTTGAATTTTATTATTCTTCATTTAGAACAATTTATTGCTGTTATGTGTTTAGATTAGGATTTCATTTATATTTCTTATTATTGAAAATCAAACACAAAAGGAACTTCCGAATCTATTTTTTCTTGAGAGACGACTTGAGTCAACTTATTAACCTACACGCGATCCCGTTCTCTTGCGGGCGAGTTTTTAAAATTTTGACAAATATTTATAAGTAGGTACACAAAAGTTTTAATCAAACATAAGCATCCAAAGGCTCTAAGTGAGTTGTAGTTAAGTTTATGACCATGTGGCTTCTGTAGTGGAGAATATATTTGATGGACTTGACAGGCAATCTATTTTATATGTAAACAACAGTGCTAAAAGCATCATCCCAGAATCCTAGTGGAATGTGAGCATGGTCATCATTGTTAATCCTATTTCTACTGTGGTTCTGTGTCTTCGTTCAGCAAGACCATTTTGAGCTGGTTTGTAGGGACAGGAAACCTAATGGATGCTATAGTCATGAAAAACTTGAGTGAGATTTCTGAATTTCCCGCCCTAATCACTTTGTACGACTTTGATTTTATAGGAAAGTTGGTTTTCAACAAGGTTTTTAAAATGAAGGAAAGCATATTTAACCTCGGATTTGGATTTTAAAAAATAGATCCATTTAAATCGGGTGAAGTGATCTATGAAGCAACAAAATAGTGTGAGCCATTTGAGGATAAGTTCTAATGGTGTAGTATAAGCAGATTCAGAATCAGTATAAGGTAAGGCATGGCTTTTAGATTGCATACAAGAACCACAGGGATAATTATTTTTATTAACAACAAAAGGAACATTACAGTCTTTCATTACTTTGATTATAACATCATGAGCAGCATGTCCTAACCTAGAGTGCCACAAGTCTAGATTGTTGGACTTATTATCCTGAACTAAACGAGTTGAGAAGGTGGAAACTTTAGAGGGTATCACTTGTGTAGGTGCAGGGGACTTGACACATTGAACGTCAAATTTGTAGAGACCATTTTTCATAGAACCTTGGAGAAGCACTTGGTGTGTAGCTTGATCCCTAACAAAGCAAAGATCGGGGTGAAATTAGAAAAACACAGAATTATCTCTAGCAAATTGTGACACACTAAAAAGATTTTTGGTGATTTCTGGAACATGCAAGAGATTTCTCAAGATAAAGAATTTTGAGTGAGGTTTTGTTAGTAAAGAATTGCCAATATGTGAAATGTGTACAAACCTGTACCATTACCAACTTGCAGCTTGTTGTGACCTTGAAATTATGAGTCTATGTTGAGGTTTGAGATTTCATTGGTGACATGATTAGATGCACCAGAGTATGCATACCAAAAGGGGTCGCTGCCAAAATCTGGAGAGGCTGACATTGCTGAAAGAGAGGGTGTGCTTGTCTGATTAGAGAGACCATTGATTTTTGAGCTATTTGTGCTTGCATCTGTGTTTGAGATTTCATATTAGTAGGCCCAGGATATGCGGAGTCAAACCTGTGATAGCATTTTTCTACAGTATGATTAGACAGCCCACAGACTTGGCAAGCAGCTCGGTTGTTGTTCATGTAGCCTCTGCCCCCTCGACCTCTGTAGTTGTTGCTCCTGCCTCTCCCTCGATAGTTGTTCTGATTGTAAGTCGGCGGCCTATTCAGTGAGCTATTGTAATTTCTTTGGTTGTTGTTGCTCTGTGTGGCTACATTGGCCACTGGTGCAGATCCATCAGTATTGATGATAGGAGATGTAGAAAAGGTATCAAATCTGGATTCAAGGCTCAGCAGCATGGCATAGATATCGTTCAGGTTGTAGGGCTCCACTCTGGAAGTGACAGCGACCACAACAGGATTACAATCAGGTCCTAAACCTCCCAGGATATGCAAGATATAATTTTGCTCAGAAACATGTTCTCCAGCAGTGCCAAGGGCATCACAACAGACTTTGACTTTGCTCAGAATTTCTCTCATGGAAAGGTTGCCTTTTTTCAGAGTTTGAAGCTGAAATTTGTACCGCATGAGTCTGGCTCTTGACTGACCATAAAAATTAGACTCTAAGGCTTTCCAGATTTCTCTGGCTGTGTTCTTGCCGACCATCATGACTAGTAGATTTTCAGATAAAGAAGAAAGTAGCTAGGAGTTGAGCAGTTGATCTTGCCTCATCCAGTTGATATATTCTGGATTAACTGTGATCTGAGAGGTATTAGACACATTAATGTTTGGTGCAGGAGATGAATGGTTGTTTGAAATGAAGGATTCAAGGCCATAGCCTTTAATTGTAGTCAGGATTTGTTGTCTCCTAAGAAGAAAATTAGTATCAGTGAGTTTGATAGAAATGAGCTGGCTTTGAGGTTGTATAAAGTTGGTAGTAGGTAGATGCCATTTGGATTAACCGAGGTACATGTTTGGCTTGTGACGGTATCATATGTTGTGGCCATTTTTCTTTTGTAATAAAAGCAGGAGAGAGCATCAGAGACAGGCTAAACTTACTCTGATTCCATGATAGAAAGGTAGAGAGGTATTTGCGAGCTAATAATGGTAAATGCAAGCATGATTGTTCTCTAAATAAGGTGATGAATATATAATGTATGTTACATTAAAATGAGTAGTGTGTGGCTATTTATAGCAAACACCTGACTGTGGTAACCCAAGAATGTGTGACTAAGATTTCTGTAGTAGAGCCTGACAACGGCTATTTACAATGAATAGTTACGATTTCTACAGTACAATCTGACAGCCTTAGCAGATTTGTTGTACGTACTATTCTAGGGCTGACGTCATCTGATAATTTGAAATTCAAGTAATCTCAGCGGGCTCTCATGATGGCCTCTCTTAGCTCGGTACTGAATTTATCAGTTCGCTGGCTAGGTCGGTACTCATGCGACCTGTTGGTATTAGGTCGCGGATCATATGACCTTTTTTGTATTAGGTCGCTGATCATGCGACCACTCATGCGACCTGAATCTTTAGGTCGCTCTATTCTATCAGGTTCCTTATGCCAAAGCACAAACTATAGCAACAAATGAGTTGCAGTTTCACCATTTTTGCATCAAAATTTACAATAAAATCAAAAAATAAATAATTATGTTGCTTTGAAAACCCATAATTTTTTCGAATGATGAAATCCAAATTAACAATGCATAGCAATTGAACACACAAACGGTAGAAAGAAATGAGGTGCAATTTTTATAATTTTTAAAAAATAAAATAAAATAATAATAATAATAATAATAAAGAAATAAATAAAAATGGGGCTTTGAGAAACCCTAATTTTTTCGAAAGTTGGAGTCAACAAATTAATATACAAAAATCTACAATTAAACATAAACTAACAAAGCACCACCACAATCTAAAGAACTAATAGTAGAAACGAAGTTATCTTTATTGCTATTATTATTAATACAGACTACATCGTCCGCTGTCTCGATATTTCTCATCGTCACAGGTGTTAGAAGTTAAAGAGTATAAATTTATATTTATTGAATAAATAAATGGATGTGACTTTTGATATGGTGTTCATTCATGCACATGAATGTGTCTTTTTGTAACGCCCCGATTTCACTTTAGTTTAAAAATGATTTATATTTTTAAAATAAATAAATATAAGAAATCTTGGCGTCACAATAAATGTCAAATTTCGTAATTTTAATATAAAAGATCAAAAGAAAATAGAAAATTTTCTTTAGGTTCAAAATTACGCAGCGGAAAATAACATTCATAATATAAATATCTAAAACTCCACCAATGGAAAATAATTTAAAAACACGCATTTATGTCTAATTCGACTTGTAATCAAAATAATAAAATAATTTAAGAACATAAATTCAGTGTCAATGTTTTATTCATTTCCTCGTCTCCCATTCACTCGATATCGTCGTTGGTACCTGAAAAAAAAATATCGTTGATTTGGGATGAGCTCAACGTACTCAATAGTTACACCGACATTTCCATGCAAAATCATACAACTCAAATATAGCACAATTAACCATAGAATTCGCAAATTTTAACGTCGAAAAATAGTTGACTGCAGCTAAAACGCGGCGAGTTTCCTCGATGACACTTTAGGTCATAGGCACATAAGGCCCCTGGTTTTAATCAATGGGTATAGCACGCCGGGATAAACCCGATGATAACTTTCGGTCACAGACAACTTTAGGTCTACGTCTATATTAGATTTTATAAACATCGAATTTCATGATACACATAGCACGTAGATTTAAGAATGTAAAATTTTAACATAGACAATTCGGTGGTCCCTTCCTCGTAAATATGTCGTGGAAAGTCGAGTGATATGCACGTAGTTGAAATCCTAAGTCCCCTTAATGCTCGTCACCTAATAAATTAGAAAAATATATTTAATTAGTATTTTTCATATTTAAAGTAGTAATAATAATAATAATAGTAATAATAATACAATATTAATGATAATAATAATTATAATAATAATAATAACAATAATAATGTTAATAACAATAATATAATAGCAATAATAATTAAAAAGGACTGGAGTGCAGTTTTAAAACATGTTTTGGGGCTGGATTGGGGTTATTGGTAATCTGGAGGGTTGAATTAGAAAGTTTTGGGTAATCTGAGGGTTCAATCGAAGGATGGCAGAAGGTCTGGGGTTAATTCGAAATTTTTGAAACAATGGGGCATTAAAAAGGGGTTTCCAGCCTAATAATCCTTTGAACCGTCTGTTCCCTTTTCATCCTTCTTTCTTCCTCCAAAAATTCAGAAGGTGGCCACGGCAATGGAAAATCGGCGCCCCTCCCTTCTTCAATCCTCGCCGGCGGCTAATGGGCTGACTCCTGGCAGCGTTTTTCCGGCGTAAACCCGCACCGGCAGACAGCGACGGCCGGGTGCGATTGATTTCCTTCCCCAAATTTCAGCACTTGGCCGGCCGATCTCCCTCTCCTTTAATTCCGGCGAACGGCGGCAGTGGCAACCCAGTCGAAGTCAATCGGACCAGGGTATCCAGCAGCCACAAGTCGGCGACTTCCCGCAGCGGCTCTCCGCCTTCTTCGGCTTCAACGTGGTGGCACTATTCGACGGCGGCGAAGGGGTCACGGCAGTTTGGGATGGAGATTTGGATCGGTCCGGTAGGCTGGGTTCGACTCGCCACTGGGTCTCGTTCGATTTTTCAGAACTCGTCCGATTGGGTGGCTTTCTGGATCGGAGGGTGTTGGGCGGTAGGCATGGAGATGGTTCGGTGATGGGTTTGCGAATTTGATGGCTGTCGATTTTGGCGAGGAAAAACTGGCAGTATGGGGGTTAAAGTGTATGTGGTTTTTGGACTAGGAATTCGCCGGGGTTCACGATTGTGATGGGCCGCGGTTCGTCTGGTGGTTTGGGGTATGGCAGTCGTGGTGGCAGCATGGTGGCGATCCAGATTGTTTTCGTGGGTCAGGCTGCGTCTTTAATGTTCGGGTTGTTGGCGACGATGGATGTTGTGTTGGTGTCGGTTCGAGATTGGTCGTGAAAATTTGTGGCTGATTTGGTTTGGACGTGGGTTCTGGATTTTGTAGTTGGTGGTGGCTCGGCAACTTTGGTAGCGGATGGTTATTAATCGACAGCCGATCGGTTGCGGTGGTTGCCGGATATTAGGATTTAAATAAAAAATAGAATAAAAAAAATGAAAGAAAGATTTTACCTGCTTGCTTGCGGCTGAAAGTGTGCAGAGTTGAAAGTTGGAAGTGAGGGTTGGAGATGATTAGGAACGGCTGGAGAAGAAGAATGAATTTTGTTTATAAGCCAAACACGAGTTTATTTTTGGAAATCTAGGGCTAAGGTTTAGTGGACTCGGGCTAGTCATTGGGCTCGTTTCTTTTAAAGTCCGACAAGAATCGACCCAATTGACGACTTAAGTTAAAAACTAAATAATTATGTGAACGACCCAGTAATATTTTAGTAAAATAACTATAATATAATAAATTATAATAATTTTTAGAAATCGAAGTTTATTTCATATATGACTTGAAAGTAATTAAATAAATAAATTACTAAATAATTATAATAATTTATTAGAAGTTGATATTATAATTTTATTTGAAAACGAACTATAATTCGTTTAAATACAATTTTTTTTTTAGATTATATAAAACTAAAATAGAAATTTGTTTATGGTGACGAGCTCGGGACTAGAATTATATTTTTAATGCACAATGATAATTAAATAAATAAATAAAAATGCATTGGATGTATGGATGTTACACTTTTCATATTGTGTTTTTTCATATTATGGGATTAGTTGTGTCCTTTCATTTTATGTAGTCTAATACTATAAATAACCATGTAGTTTTTCATTTCTAAGCATGAGTTTTGTATAGGATTTACAAGAAGAAAAACAAGAGTGTTTATATATTTTTTCGCTGCGATTTACATGTTGAGCCCACATTATCCAACAAAGTCGTATCAGAAAGCAAGGTTCGATTCACTACAAAGACGATGGCCGCAAGTGGAGCATTCCCATTTCCGAAGCTCTCGGAAGATAACTTCGATATAGGGAGCATTCAAATGAAGACATATCTTGGTGGACAAGACTGTTGGGAAACCGTTGAAAGAGAATATGATTTTTCACAAGATCCCGCTACTTTAAGCCAAGCCCGAAGGAAAGCCTTAAAGGAAGCCACGGTAAAAGATCAAAGAGCTCTCTCTATCATTCAAATTGGCATGGATGATAACAATTTTGAGAAGATTTCACAAGCAACCACTGCGAAGAAAGCATGGGATATTTTTAAAAATTCTTTCAAAGTCATTGACAAAGTTACGAAAGTTCGACTCCAATCACTACGAGGAGAGTTTGAGTCATTGAAGATGATAGAATCCGAAGAAGTATCCGACTACATCTCAAAAGTCTAACGATTGTTAACAAACTCGAAAGCAATGGATAAAAGTTAGAAGAAAAGTGAATTGTTGAAAAGATACTTCTATCTATTGTGCAAAAATTTGACTATATTGTAATAACCATTGAAGAGTCAAATGATTTCAATACTCTTAACTTGAATGAGTTGCTTGGAAAATTACTAGTGCATGAAGAAAAACTAAAAAGACGAACTAGAGAACCGGAAGTCGAGTAATCTCTTCAAGCATTGACGATCAATTCTGTTTTGCTTGTAATTGTGATATTTTTCTCGTGTTTTTGATTAGGGTTTTATATTGTTATTTTTAATTTTTGAATCGATTAGTTAGTTGTATATGTTATTTTTCTTGTTTTCTTGTTTTTCGTGTTACTTTTTGATTTTATACTTAATATGGTTTAATGGGTTCAATTAACTTGGGGTTTGGCATAATTCTTAGGTTTTTATGACCAAAATTCCCATTTTCATAAGTTAAGGTATTGAGGATCAAAGTTCAAGCCAAGCCGTGCCAAAATCGGTGCCTAGAAGAAGCTCCCAAATGGCAAAACATTCTGGAATTTGAGCCAAGGCGTGCCCAGCCAAGCCCAAATCCGTGCCACACTCTTGGCACATGCAAGGGCACGCCAGGCAATGCCCATTCCCACGCCCAGGCGGCTGCTAGCAAGCCTCGCGCGCAGCGCCCGTGCCCGCGCAAACGCGCGCCAGCACCCTTGCCGAACACCTATGCCGCGCCATGACAATTTTGACTCCCAAAGACGCGCCCGCCCTGGCGCCCAGAGCAGCCAGCGCCCGCTTGGCGCCCAAACTCATGCCCATTTCAGCGCCCAGCTTGGCACCCAAGTTCATGCCTAGCCAAGCGCCCAAGGCTCAGCCATTGCCCAGCTAGCCCAGCGCACCCAAACGCGTGCCCAGCTAGCCCAGCGCCTGACCAAGCGCGCCCCAGTGCGCCCAGGCTCGGCCATTGCCGAGCCACCTCGAGCCAAAGTGAGCCAATTCAATCCAAAAGGCTAGCCATGGGTCTAGCAAGGTGCTTTTGGGTCAAACTTGGTCAAACCCAGGAAATCCAAGCCTTAAAGGCTAATTCGACCCATTTAAACCCAATTAAACCTAGTATAAATAGGAAACTACTCTCATTTGTAAAAAAACACTCTCCTCCCAACCCAAGCAGGGCTTGGGATTGAAATCTCTCTCTAGATTTTAGATTTAATTTCAAACTTTTCCTTGAGTTTGTAAGCTCAAGAAGAATTCAATACATCACTTGGATTTTATTTTTGCTATTTCGTTTCAAGTTTTTAGTTCCTTTCCTTAATTCAAGCAAGCTTTCTTTTAATTTCATGCTT
>BMAC01000354.1:408990-425036 GCA_014905375.1 Phtheirospermum japonicum | reverse complement strand
GCTGTTGGGTTTGATTCGGCAGTCGATGTGGTTCGCAGGGTGGCGGTCGGCAGTGAAACGAGGTGCGCCTGGTGTTGTGTTGAACGGGCGGCCGTGGCTGGTGGCAGGCGTGGGGTTGTGGGCTGTGGTGGTGTCGGTTTTTGCCGTGGTGGCGTGGGCGACGATGGTGTAGAATATGGTGGTCGGCCGACGGTTGGGGGTTGGGATTTTGTGGTTGGTGGACCGAAACGGACGATGGCGAAAGGAAACGGCTGAGTCGGGCTGGTTGGGTTTGTGGTTTCGCTGGCCTGGGGTGATTTGTTGGGTTGTGTTTGGATTGATGCCGAGGTTGTTCGGTGGGTTGGCTGGTGGTGACGATGATGTTGAATACGTGGGGATTGTTGGGTCGTGGTGATGGGGCTCGGCAGGGAGTCGTCGGAGTTGGCGATTGGTGATATTGGCAGGAGGTTGGCTGGTGTTTTGTGGTTGGAATCGGCGGACTAACGATCAGGTCGTCGAGGCTTAACAGTGGCGACTTTGAGAATTTGGCAGGGTTGATTAGAAATCGGCAACCGATCAGTTGCGATGGTTGCCGGATATTTGGTTTTAGATAAAAATTTTAAAAAGAATAATAAAAGAAAGACTTTACCTGTTTGCTTGCGGCTGTTTGCTTGCGGCTGAATTGCAGAGAAAGAAAAGATTATGAGAGTGGCTGGTGAAAGAAAAAGAATTTGGTTTATAAAGCAAAGATGAAACTTAATTTAGGAAGGTTAGGGTAAGACTTCATGCTGGGCGCTAGTATTGTTCGATGGGCTTGTTTCTAAAGTCCAAAATAAACGATCCATTAGACGTCCTAAATTTTTAAAACTGAATAAGCCCATTAGTACTTTAAAAGATTAAGAATAATTATAATACAATTAAATGTAATTATTCTATAAATAAAAATTTATTTCATGGACAATTCATTAGTAATTAATTAATTAGTAAGTTGCTAATTAATTATAATAGTTCCTTAGAAATTTATAATGAACTATAAATTCGCTTAATTAGAGTTTTAAATTATTTATAATAACTATAGCATAGATAAATTATAATAATTTTTAGAAATCGAAACAGATGTCCAATAACCCCAATCCAGCCCCAAAACATATTTTAAAACTGCAATCCAGTCCTTTTTTTAATTATTATTGCTATTAGATTATTATTATTAACATTATTATTGTTATTATATTATTATTATTAACATTATTATTGTTGTTATTAATATTATTATTATTATCATTAATATTGTTATTAATATTACTATTATTATTATTATTATTATTACTATTTTAAATATGAAAAATACTAATTAAATATGTTTTTCTAATTTATTAAGTGACGAGCATTAAGGGGACTTAGGATTCAACTACGTGCATACCACTTGATTTTCCACGACATTTTACGAGGTAGGGACCACCGACTTATCTATGTTAAATTTTACATGCTTAAATCTACGTGCTATGTGTATCATGAAGTTCGATGTTTATAAAATCTAATATAGACGTAGACCTAAAGTTMTCTGTGACCAAAAGTTGTCATCGGGTTCATCCCGGCGTGCTATACCCAATGATTAAAACCAGGGGCCTTATGTGCCTATGACCTAAAGTGTCATCGAGGAAACTCGCTGCGTTTTAGCTGCAGTCAACTGTTTTTCGACGTTAAAATTGCGAATTCTACGGTTAATTGTGCTATATTTGAGTTGTATGATTTTGCATGGAAATGTTGGTGTAACTATTGAGTACGTTGAGCTCATCCCAAATCAACGACGTGTTTTTCAGGTACAAATGAAGATATCGAATGAAAGGGAAACGAGGAGGGAAATGAAAAGTCTTGATGTTGATTTTATGTTTTAAATCTCGTTTCATTGTTTTAAATAAGGGTTGAACTAGACATAAAGAAGTGTTTTTGATTATAAATTACTTTTGATGGTGATTTGGGTTATTTATATTATGATTATTTCCGCTGCGTGATTCTTGAATGTTTTTAAAAATGTAAATCTTTTAAATTAAAATCATGAAAACTAGACATTTATCATGATGCCAAGATTTCTCCATTTAATTACTTAAAAATATAAATCATTTTTCGACTAAAGTGAAATCGGGGCGTTACAGGGTGATATATGTGCCTCGAGGTCATTTTAAAATTCAATCATGTACGAGCAACAACAAGCCTCCTCATTGCAATTTCCATAAAAAAGCAAGCAAAACCGATAATTCACACAAGGATACTCACTAGTTTGCACCGGATTTTGGAAAACACAATCAAAAGGCTACTCACTAGTTTGCACATTCTGTTAGGTCCTTATTCATGACATTTCTTGCGTCCAAATCTATATCTTGACCGGAAAAAGTATGGGAAAAATGTTGGAAATATTTATCAGATGATATTTTGATTCAAGCTTTTATGCACCCCATTTTTATATATATATTTAATTTAAAAACATTCAAGATTTCTCTCAAGAGTACGATGACACTTGTAGGGTGGAAAGTTGACTCAATTCGATTCTCTCGAGGATAACGATTCGGTATCTCGGATGTTTTCTTAATCAAAATTAAGCACATAAACTTTTACAAATTGGGGTTTTGTTTGTTTTTAATTATTAACTACTAAATTAAAAAGTATGAACTTAATTAAAACTAATTAACTTAACTAATTTTACCAACTAGAATTTAAAAGAATAAATTAAACTAATTTTAATTACTTAAGATTAAGAAATAAGAAATTATCTAATGGCAATTTAATCTAGATTTAAAACGCAGTGATAATCAATTACCATAAACCAAATCAAATAGCATAACTAGCAATAACGGGTCTAAAAAGCATAAGCAAAATCTAATAACCTAAACAATCAATAGCATGAACCTTAAAAATGGATTTAAATAGCATGGACCGATTTTTATAATAACTTAAATTCAAATCTTAAACAACCAAGCATTAAATAAACTATATTAATTTTAAAAATGAATATCCAAAGTATTCAACGAATTCAAGTTCATAATCAACCTAAATTTGAACGCAAAAACATTAAACATAAATGAAAATCTAAAGCTTAAACTATAAAAATTAAACTAAGAAATCAATAAAAAGGAAAAGAGAACTTATTAAATCTAGGATTTGTAGAAACATCTTCAACTACTCCGAAGAAAAAATGGTTGATCTTGGTCGAAGAACGGGTCGCGCGCTATCGAATGTCTTCGGAACTCGCAAGCGTCGAATCCTTGATCTTGATCTCTAATCTAAGCTATTTAATGTTAAAAACGAGATTCTAGCCCTAGGAGTACTTTTTGGTAAGTTTATAATGACCTACATACGCCCCAAAGTCAGATTAATGGCTTGGTATTTATAGATTTCCGATTTCTTGGAGAATAAGTCACTTAAGTCGGTTAATGGGCCCGATAATGATAGCACTTAGCGGTACGAGCTACCGCTAAAAGCTATCGTTAACGTCTCTGTTGCTCTCTAACGTTGATGGTAACGGTACGATTGTAATCGTTAGGCGTACTGTTAAGCTCTCAGTCCACCTCTAACGATTGGGTAACGGTGTGGTAACCGTTAGGTGTAACGGTAATAACTAGCGGTAACGGGTACCGCTAAAGCTAACCGTTATCTTTAAGAACTTGCTACTTCTTCGCCGGAATGCTCGATTCTTGTCTCTTAATCATCAATCTTCATCTTGTATGTGCTGAGCTCCTCCGGTTACTCTGCTATAAGGTGAAAAATAGAGATAATTCACCTATTTGCATCAATTAAGATCACAATGCGCTAAAATAAGCTGGAAGTGTAAATATACGAATTTAAGCTTAAACTATCCAACTTATACCAAAAACAATAGGAAAAAGTAACTAAAATACTAATAAAAATAAGGACAAATATGTGATAATCAACTACCCCACGCTTTATTGGTTTGTCCGTACTCGAACAAACGATAGTTTCAAAGAATAACAAGAATGAAAATAAGCTCAAGCAATGAGTCGTGTTGTTCTACATACATAATTTTGGAAATATAGATAAGTGAAACGCAACCTCAAACACTCCACCCTTATTACATTGTTGCTCCAAAATCAAAATCATGCATCCTCACAAAGGGTAATATATATGGGTGTACACTCAAAAGCACTCAAGAATTTTTTATGGGGACGTGTTTACACTCAATTCATCAAAATACATGCACATTAAACAAGAACTAAAAATTAAAGACTTCTCATCTCAAATTAATGATGTAACCAACAAAGAATAGAAAAAGGTCTTTTCGGGTTGTAATGTAGGCTCTTTGGATGGGTATTGAATATATAAGTCGTGTGGCTAACTCGTGATCTAACATGATCAGTAACTCACCTAACTATCTAATCATGAAGCAATGTGCTTCACCTCAATCAAAAGAAAACCTCACTAATCACTCATAACGTAGTCATTAAACTTAGGCTATTTCTCAACTCGAAACCCAAAAATCGACTTTTGCTCAAACCACTCAAACAAAACAGATGCTTATAATTACGCTTCCTTATTATAACTCAACTATTGACTCTTAACATTAGGCTTCATAAGAACATCAACAATTTAAATAAAAGCCTTTAAAAGCGTAGACAATGACTTAACACGATTCATCATCCTTCTTTTCTTTTTATTATTATTTTTTTTCGTCCTTTTCTATTTTTTCATGGGATCTTTTGCTTCTTTTTTTTCTCTTTTTTTTTTTTCTGAAATCCTCTATTACAAATTCTTCATAAATCCCTGATAAAATATCCAATAAAAAAATAACCAATAAAAGTAACTAACTCCTGCCCCACGCTTTTAATGATCGTAGGAGTCGACTAAAAACACCCATGGTTATAGGAAATGGATATTTGACTATGATTGGCTCATTCGGAATTTATAATGGCTAATATATATATGGATATGACCGGAATAAGGGTTTTTTCTGTACCTTAACATCATGTTCAAAGCTAACTACACACATCGATTTCAAAGAGATCTAAAAACAGGACCTACTCAAGTACATAAAATGATGATAAACACTCAGGCTACTCACTGGATTTTGCACGAAAAGATTTTTGAATTGACGCTGTTTTTAAGGTTTTGCGAAATCGTTTGCGGCCAAGTACCATTTTACAATATATAAATAATAATTTTGAAAAATTTATGCACTTATACATGCTCAAAGACAAGAATCTCAAACCATACTTAGTTTAGTTCGACAGGCAATACAGACAAACACAAAAAAGCACGGGAATAGTGATCAATCACGGAATTATGTTTAATTATTATATATCACAAATCGCAAATTCCATTAAGCATAAATAAGAATAGCAAGTCGCTCGACCCATCCCCCCCTCCGAAAAATCTGGCGATCTCCTTATTGCCATAAATAAAGAACAAGTAAAATTAAGAGAGGTAAGGATAACGTCCCTGAATATCCAAAAGGTCGAGCCGCTCCATGTTGAATTCGTGAAAGCATCATATCATGTCGATCGTCGTGATTGGAATTGGCTTGAATAAAAAACTTGCGTAAGTGCCCGGTGGCACTTCACGGGAATGTAAGTTGCCAGATTGCGGCGAAATTGGGTCGGATCGTGACCTCGATCGGCGGGAACAAATTTGTAAAAATTGGGCGGGCAGACGCTGTTAGCGGTAATCTAGTGGTAAGGCCTACCGCTAAGTATATCGTCAAAACGCTCTGTTCCTTGCTAGCGGTGCTCGTAGCGGTTGAAACCACCGCTATTCAATCATTAAGTCCCTCAACTGCGGCTAACGGTACGTTCGAATATTTATTCTGGTCGCTAATGCCCTGGAAGATTGTAACGGTAAATCTAACGGTAATGGTGACCGCTACATTACCGCTAAGTCCCCAGACTTGGCAAATTTTTTGAACTTCCTGCACATCGATGCACACATAAACGTACCACGGCAATGGACACAATATAGAGACCAAAATAAAAGAAAAACGAAAGACAAGAAAAAGAAAACAAACGCTTGGGTTGCCTCCCAATAAGCACAACATTTAACGTCGTTTGCTTGACGCAATGACGTGGGATCAATTCCAAACTTATGGTGAATCTCCTAACTCCACCAATTTATGATCCCGGTTCTTCATTCTCTCATCGTACAAAGGGGCTACTCCATACTCATCCATTTCTTTTATCAAAAACGGCCCACTCCATGCGGTCTTGAGATCATTTGGAACTAACTTACATTTTTTATTATAAAGCACTAATTGACCAACCTCGAACTTCATATCAGTAAACTTCTTGACATGAACCTCTTTTGATTTCTTCTTCTTTTCCGTCCAAGTGCTATCGTATGCCTTGCCCTTGATCTTTGTACGTTCAAAGTTTTTGTTGGGGTCGAGGGAAACGTACTTCAAACGATTTGATAGTGGTTTCAACCCCACTTTGGGCTCGGGGTCAGGTGTGTCATCTATTACAAAATCATCAAATACATCTATAATATCACCTAAATTGATTCCCAGCAATTCGATTAATTCCTCCCCACTCAAATGCTCCTCGTCGTCCCCAACGTCAAACTTGTCTATAGTGGTAATGATTTAGAGGTCATGGACGCAAGAATCGATTAGATCTACAAATAAACATTCGTCTAGCATAAACGAAGAAGGAGTGTTATGGATATCTTGAAGTGAAAACATCACTGATTCGCCTAAGACGGACATGGTCATCCTCCCTTTGTTCACTTCTATTAATGCATGCGTTGTAGACATAAAAGGTCGTCCCAACAAAATGGTGTTCTCCTTATCTTCACTTTGTATGCCACCAACGTCTATAACAAAGAAATCTACAGGCACCACCAGCTTACCTACTTGGACTAACACATCTTCCACAATCCCCATAGGTAACTCTATCGATCGATCCACCAACTGTAGTTGCATCATGGTTGGCTTCAATGGTCCAAGATCAAATTCCTTGTAAATAGAATAAGGCATTAAATTTATGCCAGCACGAAGATCGAGCATCCTGATCCAAACTTTTGAGCACCCTTTTTAAGATATTTAATTAAAAACACGTACGTTTGCTCGCAAGAGTACGAGGAACTTGTAGGGTGGTGAGTTTGACTCAAGTCGAATCTCTCGAGGAAGCAACTGTTCAATCTTTTAGATGTTTTTCTCAATTTACGAACTAACATAATATACATGTACAATTGGGGTTTTAAAAGATTTTGAATTGATCATTATAAACTAAAGCAATATTGAAATTAAAACTAATTGAACTGGCTATCGTAAACTATATTATGAACTACGAGCAATAATTAAACTACCAATAAAATGTGACGAAGATTTAAATCTAATCAACGAATCTAAGAACATGAATATAAGAAACTACCATGAAACAATTGTATCATACAAATTTAAAAACAAATAATTAAGCATAAATAAACTCGCATAAATGAACTAAATAAATCCAATATCCAAGCATGAAACGATTAAACTAATTAAACTAGTTCTAGAATTAACTAAGCAATTAACTAGGAAAATAACTACGTAATTAACTAAGAGTTTAGAATACTTATTAAAACTAATAAAAGCGATTGAAATCTCCAGCTAGTCCGGAGTTAAACGTTGATCTTGGGCGAAGATTGAATCCCGAACTTGAAATTGAAGTTTCGGACTCGTCGTTCTTCGATTCTTGATCTCGGTCTTCAAATCACGTTATGAGATGTAGAATTATGTTTATTCTAAGTCCAAATACTCTAGGTAGTCGTGTCTCTCTCTAAAAATCCGAAATATGAAGGGTATATATAGTTATAGCATGTCTTGGCCCACAAGAAACCCTAAAACGCATTTCTGGCCATCACGTCGACTTAGCGTCAATCGACACGGGCTGGCTCTCGGTGTCGACCCTGCCTGGTTACTCGCGTCGACTGGGCGGTGGCATCATCTGACGCGGACATGTATCGATGCAACAAAGAGTTGCGTCGATTTAGCATCGATCATCGTGTGCAGGGACTCGTGTCGACGTAGCGTCGATGCTTGCATCGATCGACTCTACTAAGGCTCCGTCTCATTTTCTCGATTTTTCTGTTACTCGTTCACCGGAAAGCTCGTTCTCTACTTTTGAACATCGAACTCATCTATTTACGCGTTGAACTCTTCCGGCTACTTAGCTGTAAGGTGAAATACAATGAAATATCACCTAATTGCATCAATTATGATCAAAATACGGTAAAATAAGCTGGAACTATAAAAATATGAAATTAAGCTTAAATCATCCAACTTATACCAAAAACAAATAGAAAAACGTATTAAAAAGCTAATAAAAATAAGGACAAATCTACTCTAATCAACTACCCCACGCTTAATTGGTTTGTTCGTCCTCGAACAAACGATAATTTCAAATTATAACTAGAATGAAAATAAGTTCAAGCAAAAAGTCGTGCTGTGCTACATACATAATTTTGAAAATATAGGTACAAGTCACGCAACGTCAATCACTCGACCATTATTACATTATCGCTCCAAAAACGAAATCATGCTTCCTCACGAAGGATAATATATATATGTATGCTCAAAAGCACTCAAGTATTTTCTGCATGGGACGTGTATACACTCAAATCATGAATTCGAAGTAAATAAGCACGGAAAATCAATCTCTCTTCAATCGCAAATTAAGTGTGTTATCAAAACTAAGAATCGGTAAGGTCTTTACGGGTTGTAATGTAAGGTTCTTTGGATGGGTGTGGAATATATAAGTCGTATGGCTACATCGCTCACTCAACCTAATCTATTCAAGAAGAAAATATGCTTCACCTCGTTCAAAAATAAAAATACCTCACTAAACTCTCATAACGTAGCCTTCAACTTGGGTTATTCCTCAACTCGAAACTCGTAAACCGACTGTAAGCTCAAACCACTTAAAAACAATTGAAGATTATAATGTGCTTCTTACAATTAGACAACTCTTGCCTTTAAACAATAGGCTTCATAATAAAATAAAATAAAATACAAGACTTTATAAGCGCGTAGGCAATTACTAACACAATACTCACCATCCTTTCTTATTATTATTTTTTTTTTATTTATTTTTTTTTCTTTTCTTTTTTTTTTAGATGTGGTCCTTACTTAAAAAATAATAAATTTCTAATAAAATTTCCAAGACTCAATAACCAATAAAGATACGAACTCCTACCCCACGCTTTTAATGGGTTGTATGGGTCGACTCAATAAAATCACTCATGGTTAAAGGCATGGATTATTTGTCTATGATTGGCTCATTCGGAATTTATAGTGGCTCATAATTTATGGATATGGCCGGAATAGGGTTTTTTCTGTGCCTTAACCTCGTTTTCAAAGTCAACTACACACAGCGATTTCAAAGAGATATCAAGACTGAAACTTATTCAAGCTCATGCAAAGATGATAATCACTCAGGCTACTCGCTAGCTTTTTTGCATGAAAAAGTTTTGAATTGACGCTGCTTTTAAGGTTTTGCAAAATCAATTGCGTCCAAGTACCATAATATATAAATAATAATTTTGAAAAAAACTTAATGCACTTATGCACGCTCAAACGACAAGAACTTCAAATCATACTTAATTAACTTTGACAGAAAAGCCATACAAACATAATTAAGCGCAGAAATAGCAATTAATCATGGTTTAAGCATTTAATTATTACAGGCCAAATAAATTATACAAAAAGCAATAAAAATCAATACTCGACAACCCCCCTCTCTAAAAATCCCTGCAATCTCTTGATTGCCATAATACATCAAAATCAAAAAGAGGAATGAAAAAGAAAACATCCCTGAATGAAAAGGTTGAGCCGCTACTCGTTGAATTGTGCAATCGGCCACATCTCCAAGTACACGATGTGAATTGTCCTAAGAAAATCAAAACGAACAAAAGCCAAGAAAATAATAATATTTTTGAAATTTTCGTTATCTATTTTTTTTATATTTCTTTTTAAACGGAAAAAGCATAAAAATACAAGATTTAGAAATCGCGGGAACCATCGTCGTCGGGGGCATCATCTACATCCATGCTAGGCGTGGGATATGCCTCCTCAAAACGCTCCTCGAGGCTCGAAATGCGCTTGCGCATCTTCCTCAAGCTCTGAAGATTTTGCTCGTGGTTTGTGTCGATCTTGTCGTCAATTATTTGGAGCTTGTCGAACATCTTTAATTGAAATGCTCAGTATTCCTCGAAAAATTGGCCCCAATCGGGGCTCGGGCCTGAATTAGTACGTGGGGCTGGCTCCATATCGTCATCCTCGTCGTTTCGAGACAAGAAGCCTCCTTGAGTCGAAGACCTCACTCGGGGTGCGGGGGCACGTGTCAAAGGTAGAAAAGTTGTCCCGAGTGGGCGAAGTCCGTTTTCGGCCGGCTCGAACCCGAAGTGACGGGCGAGGGCGGTAATGTATGGTGCGAAGGAAAGGAGTGGCGTCTTGCTACCCGGCGCACCCTTAGTAACATTGTAGAGTCCTTGCAAGATCAACGGATATAGCCGGACTTGACGACCGTCAACAAGACAATGTAGAACGTAGAGCTCGGACTTGGTCGCGTAGGTGGCCTCATTTTTGCACAAAATGATGTGCCCGAGGATCTTTTTAGCAACGTAGAGGGCTTCGTCTTGAATTTTTATGCAAGGGAATCGCTTGAAATTGCCCGTGTTTCCCCCGGTTATCATCCCCCAAAAAGAGGCTAAATCGAAGCCTTGAACGCCTACCGGGTGGTCCCCTTCGATCGGGAAACCAAAAATACTGCCGAACATCTCCTCGTTCACGTGAACATTGTTCCCACCTAGCCTACATGTGAACGTCTCGTCGTTCCGGATTACCAAAGTAGAGAAGAGTTCGAGCATAAGCTCGCTAAATCCGAGGATGAGCATTTGGGCGAAGTACCCACAACCGAGGCCATTGACATAGCTGGAAAGGTCGGTGTGGTGTTCTGAGCCATTTGAGGCCTCTTCCTCAATTCCGTTGACGATCAAAATCCGATAAGTCGCAAACCCCCATTTTCAAATATTCTTAAAAGTGTCCCCTTCCTTTTTGTCGTAGATAGGGAACGATTCTCCGTATTTCACCGAAATATCTTTGCATTTTCCCGCTCGAGACATTACAATTCGATAAGAAATAGAACGGGAATGAAAATTCTTGAAAAATAAACTTTTTGCTTCTTTGGGTAATTTTGTGGAACACTTGGCGTGCGTGTTCAACCAATAAAATACTTGAGTAACTCTTGCACCAAAGCTATCCCAACACAACAACGATATAATAGTCCCGAGATAGGTATAAGCAAAGTACCTCAACGATTATAGCCCGAATTTGCTCGTTTTCGGAAAATTTTCCCAAACCTAACGTATCGCGTGTTGGAGAATTGATTGAACGAAAATTGGGAGGTAGAATTCCTGGGAATTTTGGTTATGGTGGTAAATTTGGTGAGTGTTTGCAAGAATTTTGAAGAAAAGCAAATATTTGAAGATGGAAGGAGAAAATTGAAATTGGGGAATAAAAAGTGAAGAAAAAAGGGGGTTAGGACGGTTTTTTAAGATGTTTTATGGGTCATTCTCGCGGGTCACAAGCAAACGGGTCGGGTCGTAGGTCAAAATCCGTATTTAAACGTGTTCTAGGCTGGGTACGGGATTCGCATCGATGCTGCGTCGATCGACACGAGCTCAATCGACGCTTCAGAGAGCGATTTCTTGGCAGGTGCGTCGACGCCGCGTCGATCGACGCGAACAGCCTCGGCGTCGACGCGGGCGGAATTCTGGGTCGATTTTTTTTTCTTCGCTTGTTCGATCAATTCTCCTCGTTCGAGTTCTTCCATCTGTTCTAAAAAGATAAAAACCAAAATAAAACATTAAATAAAATGAAAATAAAATACAAAAGGATACAAAACGCTCGGTTTGTCTCTTGAGAAGCGCAAATTTTAATGTCGCTTGCTCGACGCTATCTCGTTCGTTTAATTCCAACCGTGTGGTGGATCTCCAGACTCCACCGACTTACGATCTCTGTCCTTCTTTCCTCCATTGTGATAAGGTCTCAGTCTATGTTTGTGAACTTGAAAAGATGATTTTCCGACTTCATCATACAACGTGATTACTCCATATTCCTCCATCTCTTTTATCAAGAACGGTCCACTCCATGCAGCCTCGAAATCAGTTGGGTCGAACTTACGTGCGTGATTATACAGCGCTAACTGCCCTACCTCATACTGCGAGTTTTTAATTTCCCTTGAGAAACCAATTAGTACCTACAGCCCACAGTAAGAGGTCCAAGTGTTGTTAAATTCCTCGCCCTTGTTCTTTGTACGTGAAACTATTTTGATGGGGTCGAGGGAATAATACATTGAATAAATTATTCGTGGCCTTGACTCCACTTTTTGCACGAATTTAGATATCTTGCTCTCCATGTCTAGCTCGTCTTGAAACTCTTCAATAATATCGTTTACGTCAATACCTAGCAATTCGATCAGATCTTCACCTCTGAAATGCTTCTCGTCGTCAAACTCATCAAGCTCCTCACCGAAGTCATCTTCTTGAGTATCCTCCTCCTTCCTCCAAGATCCGTCGTCGTCCCCGTTGCTTAATTTGTCTACAACCATGACTCCCATAAGCTCGTGAATGCATGATGTAACGGGATCAATGAACGAACAGTCATCTAGCATGGCAGGGGTAGGGGTATTTTGAATATCCTTAAGACAAAACATTACTTCCTCGCCCAAAACGGTCATGGTCATCCTTCCTTTGTGAACATCAATTAGTGTGTGGGAGGTAGACATAAAAGGGCGCCCCAGTAAAATGGTATGCTCAGTGCTTTCAGCCAGTACTTCGCCCACATCCATAACTACAAAATCGACCGGAATTATGAGTTCTCCAACTTGTACTAAAACATCTTCAACTATCCCCAATGGTAGTTGGATTGAGGTATCGGCCAACTGTAGACGCATGGTCGTCGGCTTTAGTGGTCCAAGGTCAAATTATTAACAAAGCGAATACGGTAGTAGATTCACTCCTGCTCCAAGATCTAACATTCCTATTGCCTTTTGTCCATTAGCCAATGAAATAGTGATACAGAAACTTCCAGGATCGCGTTCCTTGGGTAGCAATGGCTTCTTAAAAACAGCGCTAACTTCCTTCGGCAGTGTTACAAATTAGTTTGCCGCCAAGCGTCTCTCCCTCTGGCAAGTTCTTTGAAAAACTTCACATAGGCAGGCATTGTTTTAATTACCTCCAAAAGTGGCAAGTTGATATTGACGTTCTTCAATAAGTTATAAAGTTCCATGAACCTTTTGTTCTCTTTCACTGGACGCAAATGGCTTGGAAAGGGAATGGCATCTTTGATCGGTGTTGTTGATTGCTTCGGCAGTGGTGGCTTAGGCACATCATTTTCTCCAATGGTGTTGTTTGGAATCATCCCTTAAATGGATCCAGGAACATATCGATTACAAGATTTATGCAGCTGATCTACAGGTTTAGGATCATCGCCTTTGCTAGGAGTTGGCGCTTTTTTCTCGAGCTTGTCCTCGACTTCATCGTCTTAGTTAACTATTCCGTTGTCGATCATCTTTCCACGGCGAAGGACATGAACTGCTGACGCCTATTCAACTTGGCTTGGGATTTTACCCTCTCGTCCGAGAGTTTGGCCAGGTGAGTCGATAATTGTCCTATTGTTGTTTCAAGTTTCCTCTGCCCAGCTGTATTCTCAAGGATAGCCTTCTTCATGTCAGTGATTTCGTTTCTAACGTCAGCGAGTCCATCTCGGTTTTTAAGAGTCTCGGCCACTTAATTTTGCTGCCAAACCAATAGCTGATCCGTTGACTGAACTGTTGTAGGCACCTACCCTTGTTTATGAAAATTATTTTGTGGAGGTGGCAATGGTTCTTAAGCATGTTGTGGTGGTGGATATTGCGGATCGGGTGGCATATAATTTGGACTTCCTAGGACCCATTTGAAAAGAGGATTATCACGTTGCGGAGTGTACTTCTTTTGATTCGTATAATTCTGAATTGCATTCACGTCTTCTTGCTGCTCAATATTGTTGGGACACATGTCAGCTAGGTGCTGGGAAGATCCGCATTGGTTATATGTTGCGGCCATCTTCTGTGCAGCGGCCTTTCTAGCTCGCTCTGTCTTCCAAGCAGTTAATTTCTTGTCAAATATCTCCTCACATTTTAACTTGACTAACTTGCCATCTAAATCAGGATCGGGAATGGAAATCTCATGAACCTTCATTTTACGAGGCCGAGAGTTGGTTTGTCGAGATTTCTCACTTTGATTTTCCAATACTCGTCTCGCCTCGGTGGCTGTCAAGTCTCCGAAGTCTCCTCCTGCCGCTATCTCTACTTCTCGTTTCCCATGGCCCAATAAACCATCGAAGAAAAATTAGTTAGTCATCTCCGGAGAATAGTTGTGGTGGGGGAAAGCCTGTAAAAATGTCTTGCAACGTTCCCAAGTTTCATGAAATAGCTCTCCCTCCAACTGTTCAAAGATGGCAATTTGCCTACAAAGATGCCCTGTTGTTTGTGCTGAATAGTATTGATTTAAAAACTTCTCGTTGATCATATCCCAGTCAATTAATGAACGAGGCTCTAGGGACAATAGCCATGACTTCGCCTTGTCCTTCATGCTATACGGGAAACAAATCATTTGCACCTCCTTTTGGTTAAGGCCATGAACCACAAATCTTCCAACCTCATCAACGAAATAGTTCAAAAACGCCAAAAGGGTCTTCATGGGCTCCTCCGTGAAAAGTCGGGAGTAAATTAAGTTGGTGTGGTTTGATCTCCACTTCTCTTGCGGTTGGTCCAAGAACAATAGCAGACCTAAAAGGTACAACCTTCAGACGCGCCAAGTCGTGCTATCTAGGTGCTCTATCTCCCCTTGGTTCTCTAACTTGGTGCTGAGTGTTTTACTTGTAATTGTTGTGTTTTTCTTCCTGTTTTTAGATAGATTTTAATATTGATTTTAGTAGTCTTGAGTCATTTTTCGTTAGGTTTTTAGGTCGTTTTTCTTGTTTTATTATTTTTCGTATTTCTTTTGATTTTATATTTAATTTGTTTAAATGGCTTCAATTAATTGGTGGTTTGGCATAATTCTTGGGTTTTTATGTTTAAAATTCCGAATTTTAAAGGTGGAGAAATTGAGGGCCAAAATACAAGCCAAGACGAGCCAAGACATGCCAACTCAAGCCAAAAACTAGCTCAAAAATGCCAAAACATTATGGAATGGTTGTCAAGGGGCGCCACGTCGCGCCAAGGCAAGCCTGACCATGCAAGTACACATGGAAATGAAGAACAAAGCATGGAAATAAAGCATAAAACATGAAATTGAAAGGAAACTTACTTGAATTAAGAAATGAAACAAAGCTTGAATGAAATTGCATCAAAAGTAACAATCTAAAGGAGTATTTGGATTCTTCTTAGGCTTACAAACCCAAGGCCAAGCATGAAAGTAAATCTAAATCTAGAAAAGAAATTACATCAAAGCTCGAAATTGAATCTAAAACCTAAGAGAGAGAAAATTAGATCTTAAAAACTAGAGAGAGGATTTTTAATCCCCAAACCCATGTTGGGTTGGGAGAAAAATGAGAGGTGTTTTACAAAATGAAAGAAATGTTCTATTTATACAAGTTAATTGGGTTTAATTGGGCCAAATTAGCCAAAAAGGCTTGAAATTCCCGGGTTTGACCAAAATTGACCCGTGTTGACCTTCCTAGCCACTTGGTTCAACCCTGGCTTGATTTGGCTCGATTCGGATCGAGGTGGCTTGGCAATGGCCGAGCCTGGCGCGCATGGCCGGGCGTGGCCGACAGGTCTCCGCAGGCTTCGGGCACTGGCGCGCGCTGGCATGCGCTGGCGTCGGTTGGCACGTGCTGGTTGCGTGCGGGCATGCGGGCGGGACTCGGACAGGCTTCAGAAGATTGTGAGAGCTGGCGCGCGCTGGCTGCGCGCTGGTCTCGGCAGGATGCGGCAGGCTTGCAGGCGAGACTCGCAGCTGCTTGGCAGCTGCGCGCAGGCGCGCCTTGGCTCGGGCCAACTTGCGCCAAGGTTCGTTTGGCGAGTCCTGGCACGTCCAGGTCT
>BMAC01000354.1:383472-400198 GCA_014905375.1 Phtheirospermum japonicum | reverse complement strand
TGATTATTGAAAACGATAGCTAGAAATTAATTGTTAATTTTAGCATAGTTAGATGTCAATATGATTGAATCTAAGTTTCATAATTGTGATTATGAATTGAGAAAAATACGAGAAAGTTATTCTGGACGCGAAAATATAATTGTTATATTTTTCGGAGTTATCGTTTGTGAGAAATGATTTAATTCCAATGGGGTTTTTGATTTAAAATTGGGTCGGCCAATAAGCCCTTTAAAGTTATTGGGCCGGTGCTATTTTAAATTAAAGGCTTGGTTTTGATTTTATAATTGGGCTAGTCCATAATGAGCCCATTTAGAGTTGGGCTTGTGCTTTTAAATAAAAAAAAAAAGAAAAAGGTGGAGAATTGTTTTAGCTGAACACGTCAAACATTCATTTCGGGGCATTTGGTTAAGAAGGTTGAACATTTCTTATCTAATAAGAAGCTGCGAAAGAACAATTTTTTTGAAAGCTGAACCTGTCTCTGTGTCTCTTTGGAGGCCAATCAAAAGGGGCAACGTTCACATAGTCGGGAATCTAGTGGGGAAGTCTGTGCATGGTAGTAGGGGATTCGGACGCATGATAAGTCATGGATGTCCTGTGTGTTTCTGATGGTTGATAAATCCTCGGAGTCTCTGGCCAGAGCTGATGGTGGGGTGTTTGGAGAAATGTGTTTCTCTAAGTCCACACACGAACGGATTATCTTGAACCTAGAACGTACACAACAGTTATTGAACTAGAAAGAGGTCTCGATGAACCAATACCTCTTGTTCAATCGGGACATAGATCGCGAAGGGATCGTACTGTACATATAAGCTATATCACAAGGTTCTTGCAGGCACTTCATTTGTATCTAGGGAATTATGATGCGTTGTTGCTAGGCGCCTCTCATAATTCGTTGGGTTTCTGGTTTGACCAGTGATTAAGTAAAATGAGTTTTATTTAATCAGGGACTCTAAGGGACGAGTTCATATAAGAACAATGTGTTGTTCGAATCACAATGTGTTGTGAAACCCACGGCTAGCTTACACCTGAACCATTGAGGGTCACACCACGTGTTTCCTGATTATTGAAAACGATAGCTAGAAATTAATTGTTAATTTTAGCATAGTTAGATGTCAATATGATTGAATCTAAGTTTCATAATTGTGATTATGAATTGAGAAAAATACGAGAAAGTTATTCTGGACGCGAAAATATAATTGTTATATTTTTCGGAGTTATCGTTTGTGAGAAATGATTTAATTCCAATGGGGCTTTTTGATTTAAAATTGGGTCGGCCCAATAAGCACTTTAAAGTTATTGGGCCGGTGCTATTTTAAATTAAAGGCTTGGTTTTGATTTATAATTGGGCTAGTCCATAATGAGCCCATTTAGAGTTGGGCTTGTGCTTTTAAATAAAAAAAAAAAGAAAAAGGTGGAGAATTGTTTTAGCTGAACACGTCAAACATTCATTTCGGGGCATTTGGTTAAGAAGGTTGAACATTTCTTATCTAATAAGAAGCTGCGAAAGAACAATTTTTTTGAAGCTGAACCTGTCTCTGTGTCTCTTTGGAGGCCAATCAAAAGGGGCAACGTTCACATAGTCGGGAATCTAGTGGGGAAGTCTGTGCATGGTAGTAGGGGATTCGGACGCATGATAAGTCATGGATGTCCTGTGTGTTTCTGATGGTTGATAAATCCTCGGAGTCTCTGGCCAGAGCTGATGGTGGGGTGTTTGGAGAAATGTGTTTCTCTAAGTCCACACACGAACGGATTATCTTGAACCTAGAACGTACACACAGTTATTGAACTAGAAAGAGGTCTCGATGAACCAATACCTCTTGTTCAATCGGGACATAGATCGCGAAGGGATCGTACTGTACATATAAGCTATATCACAAGGTTCTTGCAGGCACTTCATTTGTATCTAGGGAATTATGATGCGTTGTTGCTAGGCGCCTCTCATAATTCGTTGGGTTTCTGGTTTGACCAGTGGATTAAGTAAAATGAGTTTTATTTAATCAGGGACTCTAAGGGACGAGTTCATATAAGAACAATGTGTTGTTCGAATCACAATGTGTTGTGAAACCCACGGCTAGCTTACACCTGAACCATTGAGGGTCACACCACGTGTTTCCTGATTATTGAAAACGATAGCTAGAAATTAATTGTTAATTTTAGCATAGTTAGATGTCAATATGATTGAATCTAAGGTTTCATAATTGTGATTATGAATTGAGAAAAATACGAGAAAGTTATTCTGGACGCGAAAATATAATTGTTATATTTTTCGGAGTTATCGTTTGTGAGAAATGATTTAATTCCAATGGGGTTTTTGATTTAAAATTGGGTCGGCCCAATAAGCACTTTAAAGTTATTGGGCCGGTGCTATTTTAAATTAAAGGCTTGGTTTTGATTTTATAATTGGGCTAGTCCATAATGAGCCCATTTAGAGTTGGGCTTGTGCTTTTAAATAAAAAAAAAAAAGAAAAAGGTGGAGAATTGTTTTAGCTGAACACGTCAAACATTCATTTCGGGGCATTTGGTTAAGAAGGTTGAACATTTCTTATCTAATAAGAAGCTGCGAAAGAACAATTTTTTTGAAGCTTGAACTCATCTTATGAGCACCTACTTATGTATGTCGATGTCCAGACACCGTGACCGATGAGATGCGGTCCACATACACTAAGTACTAGTCTTTATGTGAAAGGCATGTATCCTCATTATGGCGTAACCCTTTGACTAGGAACAAGTTCGACGAGTTACATTACGTGCTGGATTATCTCATGGTTTTTCTAGACCAATCCACCGTAATAAAGTAACTTCATCAGGACCATACCTATGCAACTAGCATGGGATAAAAGATATGGAATGCCAATATGTATAAAAGATATTATTACGAATAAGAAACGATTGTATTACAAGAGAATAGTCAGACCACAGCCACAAGTTGGCTTGTTGGTCACCTTATTCTAACAAACGAAATATCACCTAATTGCATCAATTATGATCAAAATACGGTAAAATAAGTTGGAACTATAAAAATACGAAATTAAGCTTAAATCATCCAAATTATACCAAAAACAAATAGAAAAACGTACTAAAAGGTTAATAAAAATAAGGACAAATCTACTCTAATCACATCCCCCTTGCCGTCTATCCATTTTCGAGGGAAATAGTAATACAAAAACTCCCGGGATCCTTCTCCTTGGGTGGCAATATTTTCTTGATTGTAGCACTAACTTCTCTCGTCAAAGCCACATGTTGGTTTGCAGCCAAGCGCCTTTCCCTCGATGCTAGCTCCTTGAAAAACTTCACATATGTTGGCATCGTCTTTATCACCTCAAGCAGAGGAAGGTTAATATTAACATTTTTCAATAAATTGCATAGCTCCATGAACTTTTTATTTTCCTTGGACGGACGTAAGCGACTTTGGAAGGGAACATGATCATAAATCAAGGGTGTCAACTTCTTTGGCGGCGTACTCGAGGAATTGGTCGGGTCGTTAATTGTCATAGGAGAGGGGTCTGGATTCGAATTCTTCCTTTTCAGTGACCCCGGAACATACGGGTTTGGATATTTATGCATCTGACCGACTAGGTTAGTCAAATCTGTTTGAGTTTGAGTCGGCGTTGTAATATTGGCTACCTCACTGTTGTCTTCTTTACCTTGCTCGATACCATTTTCTATTACATTTCCACTCCGCAAGACATGAATAGTTGAGGCTTTCTCCGTTTGACTCGGAATCCTATCCTTCTCGTTTGAATTCCTGGCCATATTTTTTGATATTTGACCAATCATTATCTCTAGTTTCCTTAGGCCAGCTGAGTTCTCCATATTTTTTTTAGCGAATTCGTTCATAGTCTTTGTTAGTTCCCTTACCTCATTTCTAACTTGTGTGATGTCATTTCTAATTTGTGTGACTTCATTTCTGACTTGTGCAACTTCATTTCCAACTTGTGCGAGTCCATCTCGGTTTCTAATAGTTTCGGCCACTTGATTCTGCTGCCAAACGAGTAGTTGATCATTTGTTTGAACTGTAGTAGACACCTGCCTTTGCATATGGAAATTGTTTGTGGGTGGTGTCAATGGTGCTTTCTCATGTGGTGGTGGGTATTGCGGGTTGGGTGGCATATAATTTGGGCTCCCTGGACCCCACTTAAAAAGAGGAGAGTCACGTTGCGCCTGAAATTGCTATGTGGGTTTCTGCCCTGGATTTGGTTGGTTTGAGAAATTCTGGATGGCATTAACGTCCTTTCGTTGTTCATTGTTGGTTTGACACATATTTGCTAAATGTTCGGTAGATCCACATTGGTCACATGCCGCAGCGCCTTTCTTGGAAGAAGCTTGGCTCGCTCGCTCGGCTTTCCATGTTGCTAATTCCTCGTTAAATATTTCCCTACACTTCTCCTTGATCGTTTGACCAACTCCTTCATCTATATCTTTCTCGGTTGTAGATACTTCATTTACTTTTATTTTACGAGGTCGAGAGTTGGTTTGTCTAGATTTTTTGCTCTGCTTCTCCAACACTCGTTTTGCCTCGAGGGGCGTTAAATCTCCAAAATCTCATCCTGCTGCTATTTCAACTTGACTTTTTCCAATGTTCAAAAGTGTCTTGTAACACTCCCATGTTTCATGAAATAATTCTCCCTCCAATTGTTCGAAGTTAGCAATCTGTCTCAGAAGATACCCCGTTGTTTGTGCCGAATAGTATTGATTGAGGAACTTCTCGCTTATCATCTCCCAATAAGTTAATGACCTCGGTTCTAAGGATAGTTACCACGTCTTCACTCTGTCCTTCATGCTATAGGGAAAAAAATCATTTGCACCTCCTCCCGGTTAAGGCCATTAACCATAAATGTTCCCACTTCATCAATAAAACAGTTTAAAAACGTTAAAGGGTCTTCATGGGCATTTCCGTGAAAAGTCAGAAGTAAATTAATTTGATGCGGTTTAATCTTCACTTCCCTTTCAGTTGGTCAAAGAACAATAGCAGACCCAAAAGGCACTACCGTCAGACGTGCCAAATCGCGCTATCGAGGTGCTCGATCGCCCCTCGGCTCTCCAACTCGGTCATTAGCCCTCTCGTAGCGATTATCATATGCGTTCCTCTCATAATTATTTTCGCGCACGTATCTCCCTTCAAGATTGTCTTATTCGTAGCCATGGTTCTGATTTGCCAACCAAGCACCTACTCATTTATGATTGTCAACATACTCGTTATGCTGATTATGGACCTCTCCATTCCTCTCCACATCCTATTCTCTATTCTCCATGTTTCGATGGATTTCAGCCCAATAAGCTCGGGGCTGCACTTGTCCTTGCAAACGGATTGGTTCACTATCGTATTCATCTCGATTGCGACGCAGAGATCTAGGTGGTCCATTACCTGCGCGACCATTGTGAACAGAATGTGCTCCTAACATTGCCTTAGGGATATCGTTGCAAAAAAAATTAGTAACTATAGAAGAAATGCTCTTGGGAATGGAAAGGGGCCTTGGTCTCGGTGGATTCGAATGATTGATGTTATCAATAAATGGTGCAAGATCTAGTTGAAGTGATCGTCTACCTTGCATAAACTCAAAAACAAATCAACTTACCAAGTGGCAAAATCCAGACCAAGCGCAATTATACAAATAACGACTAAATAGAAAATAAAACAAAAAACATCCTTGAATCCTACTTGTTGTTCGTCCCCGGCAACGGCGCCAAAATTTTGATTCAAGCTTTTATGCACCCCGTTTATATATATATTTAATTTAAAATATTCAAACTTGCTCGCAAGAGTAAAATGACACTTGTAGGGTGAAAAGTTGACTCAAGTCGATTTTCTCTAGGACAACGATTCGATATCTCGGATGTTTTCTTAATCACAATTAAGCACATAAACTTCTACAAAATGGGGTTTTGTTTGTTTTTGATTACTAACTACTAAATTGAAAAGTATGAACTTAATTAAAACTAATTAACTTAATTAATTGTACCAACTAGAATTTAAAAGCATATATTAAACTAATTTTAATTACTTAAGCTTAAGAACTAAGACATTATCTAATGGAAATTTAATCTAGATTTAAAACTTAGCGATAATCAATTATCATAAACCAAATCAAATAGCTAACTAGCAATAACGGATCTAAAAAGCATAAGTAAAATCTAACCTAAAGCAATCAATAGCATGAACCTTAAAACCGAATTTAAATAGCATGAACCAATTTGCATAATAACTTAAATTCAAATCTTAAACAACCAAGCATGAAATAAACTAAATTAATTTTAAAAATGAATATCCAAAGTATTCAGCGAATTCAAGTTCATAATCAACCCAAATTCGAATGCAAAAACACTAAACATAAACGAGAATCTAAAGCTTAAACTATGAAAATTAAATTAAGAAAGCAATAAAAAGGAAAAGAGAACTTTTTAAATCTAGGATTTGCTGAAATATCTTCAGCTACTCCGAAGAAAAAATGATTGATCTTGGTCAAATAACAGGCCGCCCGCTATCGAATGTCTTCGGAACTCGCAAGCATCGAATCTTTGATCTTGATCTCTAATCTAAGCTATTTAATGTTAAAAATGAGATTATAACCCTAAGAATACTTTTTGGTAAGTTTATAATGACCTACATACGCCCTAAAGTCAGATTAATGGCTTGGTATTTATAGATTTTCGATTTCTTGGAGAATAAGTCACTTAAGTCGGTTACTGGGCCCGATAATGATAGCACTTAGCGGTACGAGCTACCGCTAAAAGCTAGCATTAAAGTCTTTGTTGCTCTCTAACGGTGATGGTAACGGTACGGTTGTAATCGTTAGGCGTACCGTTAGGCTCTCAGTCCACCTCTAACAATTGGGTTAACGGTATGGGTAACGGTGTGTTAACCGTTTGGTGTAACGGTAATAACTAGTGGTAATGGCTACCGCTAAAGCTAACCGTTATCTTCAAAAACTTGCTACTTTTTCGTCGAAACGCTCGATTCTTATCTCTTAATCATCAATCTTCATCTTGTACGTGCCGAGCTCCTCCGGTTACTTAGCTATAAGGTGAAAAATAGGGTTAATTCACCTATTTGCATTAATTAAGATCAAAATACGGTAAAATAATACGAATTTAAGGTTAAACTATCCAACTTATACCAAAAACAATAGGAAAAAGTAACTAAAATACTAATAAAAATAAGGACAAATATGTGCTAATCACATTTTATACAAACAACAAAAGTTGAGAAATAACAAAGGTATTAATTAATAAACTTCAATTATATTTTTAGATAGTGTTCTTTTATTTATTTTTTCATATAAATTAGTGAAAGTAAAATTATTTATTTTATTTTATTTTTGTACAGATTTGCAAATGAGCGATGATGAAATTCAAAACCTTGCTTTACTGGAAGTGGACAAGTTGTTGCAGAGCATATGGAAGAGCTTAAAGGACTTTCCTCCAATGCCAGTTCCAACTGAGGTCAACTCTAATATTTATTTTAATAGATTTATTGCTGAGGAATTGGACTATGACCGTGATACCCTCATCGAAGAACACGTGAATTTATTTCAAAATCTCAATAAAGACAAAAAAACATGTGTACGATGAGGTCATGAAATCCGTTTCTTCAACCAAGGGGGGCTTATTCTTTGTTTATGGATATGGAGGAACTGGAAAAACTCTTATTTGGAGGACTCTTTCTGCAGTAGTAAGATCTAATGGTGGGATTGTATTAAATGTGACATCTAGCGACATATCTTCTCTTCTTCTTCCAAAATGAATAACCGGTCATTCTAGGTTTAAAGTCTCATTCAATCTCCATGAAGAATCATCTTGTGATATATTCCAGGGGACCCCCCTTGCGGAATTAATGGCGCGTGCACAACTGATAATTTGGGATGAAGCTCCGATGATGCACAGACATTGTTCTGAAACTTTAGACAAAATATTGAAAGATATTATGGGATTCAAGAACCCAAATGCTAGAGATATTCCATTCGGTGGCAAAACTGTTGTACTTGGTTGAGATTTTTGCCAAATTCTTCCGCTATTCCTAAAGGTACTAGGCCAGACATAGTACATGCAACCATAAATTCTTCCCACTTATGTAGACACTATAAGGTTCTGAGATTTGGAAAGAATATGAGGTTTCAAAATCTCAGCTCAAAGCCCGATTCCATTGAATTGAAAGAGTTTTCTCAATGGATAAATAACATTGGAGATGGAACAGTTGGAGGATCAAATGATGGCATCGTTGAAATTGACATCCCAAAGGATTTATTATTGTTAAATGATGGTGACCCAGTTACATTAATTGTGGCCAGCACTTATCCACAATTTGGAACGAATGCTGAATGTTCTTTTTATTAGGAGGGTCGAGCTATTCTTGCACCAACACTTGATGTAGTCATTTTAATCAATGAGTATATGAATTCATTGAATGAAGGGGAATGTAAGATATATTTGAACTCAAATAATGCGTGCAAATCTGATGCAAATGTTGACATTTTGCAAGTTGTCCACTCACCCGAGTTTTTAAACATAATCATGTGTTTTGGGTTGTCGAATCATGAGCTACGATTGAAAGTTGGTACTCCAATCATGTTGTTGAGAAATATTGATCATTCACTTGATTTGTGCAATGGAACTAGATTTGTAGTTACGAAACTAGGTGTTCATGTTTTGGAGACAACGATTCTCCAAGGAAGTAACGCGGGTGAATAAGTACTCATTCCATGAATGATTTTAACACCATCGGATCCTAGGTTGTCATTTAAATTTCAACGAAGGCAATTTCCAATTATTCTGTCGTATGCAATGACAATTAATAAAAGTCAAGGCCAATCCCTATCCCACATTGGATTTTTCCTTAAAAAAACCTGTTTTCAGTCATGGTCAACTATATGTTGCAATATCAAAGGTGACCAACCGATAATGTTTAAAAATATTGATTTGCAATGAAAAAAATGGACGTAAAAAAAAAACTATGTACGTTGTGTACAATGAAGTATTTCATATTAAGTAAATTATAAATTTTTGATTAATAATAGTTTTGGTAAGCATGTTCTATATAATGTTTAATTATTCAATTTATTACATTTATTATTTTAATCTTTATCTTATTCTACTTTTGTTTAAATTAGTATAATCATTTATTTATTATATTATTAATATTAAAATAATATTATAAATTAAATTTTAAAATTACCCATGCATCCACGGGTAGGGGTATAATAGTAGTACTTTCAATCTAATTGAAGTTACTTAAAAGTCATTGAGCTACATATTCACTAGTCTACGGTCACCCACACAATCATGCTTAAAAAAGTGGTTGAGAGAAGGCACCCAACATTTATACTCAAATGTGACATCTTCTCGGAGTTGGAGTTGATATCCTTTTTTGCGTCTTCATGGAAATATGATTGATATTAATCAATCAATCTCCTTTTAACATGCAGTCCAAGAATTGATAGCTATATGACAGCTTTTTTAAACTCATAACAATGGCTATGAGATATTGATTACTTAATCCTCTTTTTTTGTCCATTTACGTACCTTCTCTTCAATAAACCAAAAGCTTGAGTTGCCTTTTACAAGAAAATCTGAAAAGATGCATTGGGCTTTCGGAGAAAAGCAAAAGAAAAAAAAAAGGGAAAGGAAAAAAAAAAAAAAAAAAAGCAATTATTGCTCTGGAATGAGTATAATAAAGTGATAATCTTGCTTGATGAAATTATCGCGTGCGCACCAAATAGTTCCAATATTAAAGCATGTGCCCGCAAGTGAACGTAACACTACGAGTTCAATTGATATTTGATAAACTCTTCAAAAAAGTGATTTAGACTAGTGAGTTATTGCAGTAGTTTGAATAATTGGTATTGTATTTTAAATATGTTAGAAAGTATTATATATATGTATAAATAGTCGGTGTTTTAAAATAGTCCGGTGGATTGGGGTCCAGGCAGAGTTATTCGGAGTTTAACTACAATTACGTGGGAGCTAATCTAAAGAAAAAATTAAAATTATAGGGAAGTTTAAGAGGAGACTAAACGTAGTTAGAAGATAATATTTAGAACGGAGTATAAAATAGTATTATTAATGTTTGTACGTGTACAAGTAAAATTACAATGGCTTTTTTAAGGAGTAAACACCTGTGTATATGTTAGTCCACCAGAGGCGGATACAGAAAATTTCTTTATTGAGTCACCGATACAAACAACGTAAATATATAATATAGAGAAGAAATAAAAAAAATTGTTAAAATTATAATAAAGAAATCACATTACATAACAAGTACACAATCTAAAATAATAATAAATAAAAAAAATTATAAATATTATTCTCGTTGAGTTTTTATATTTTGCAATAAACTTACAAACGTGCCAATATTAACATTTAAAAATGAATCATTCTCCGTATACGTAACCAAATAATTGTTCACAAAATAACAAATCAACACTTGAAAATTCACGTGGATAGAACTATTTAAAGCGAATTAATTTTGTTATGTAAATGAAATTAAAAAATGGAATAAAAGCAAGAGATACAAATTAGTAAGTTTTACTTACCTCACAAAATGAAAATCTTTCAATTGTAGCGTGCCACCACGAAATTCCCATCTTCGTGGGACAATTAAACCACAACATTTGAAGATAAAATAAAATAACCTCCCACAAATCAAGTTAAGTCACAACCATTTGAACAATTCAAAACCCAAAGTTATTTTAATTTACACCGACTAACAAATCCTCCAACAAAACTCTTTAAAAAATTGGGTCATAATTACTTAATACAAGAGAGAGTTCCAATTTTCTACTTAAGTCGAATGCATCATTGAAAACTATTTCATACATAACTTTAAATTCCTAATTCTAAGAAATTTAGATTATAGGTCTTCAAAATTTAAAGGGTTATTTTCCTTCGTTATTTTTTATTTTCAGCAGTCTTCTTTGTTTTCAAGATTAGTCATAATTTTTTCTTTTTCTAATTAATTGGATTTGAGCCAATACCACAACATGACTTGGATAGTTGAGAATTAAATTTCTCTTATTTGGACTAACTGCCCATTCAGTTTGGATAAAACCACATTCTACGAATTTTGTGATTGGTGGGGCACTTTATTAGGATTGTTGTATTTTTTATCTTTTAAATTTCTAATCTATAGTAATTGAAAAATTAAAAATTTTGGTGGGGCTTGTGCCACCAAGGCCCCACTATAGATCCGCCTCTATGGTCCACAAACATCATTTTTTACACCACTTAGACTTGATTTAAATTAAAGCTCTATTATTCATTAATATTACAAATGAAAAGGAAAGAATGCAAGTACTCCACTTGTACTCCTAATTTTAATTAATTATTATATTTCTAATTAGGTTATCACATAAATAACCCTTTAAAAATAAGGGTGCAGTTGCCAAATATTAAATAGGAAGAAAATATTTTTATCAAATACTCTAATTAATTATACGAAATGTCAAACAATTACATCTATTACAATAATATTAATAACCAACACCACCACCACTACTCCATTCAACTCCCCGCCGGAAAATTTCCCGGCGAGTTTTTTCCCCTATTTTTTTTAAACCATCAAACATAAAGTAAGAGATTTTCTTACTTTTTCATACATAAAGTATGAAATCTTCACTATAAAATATGGATTTTTAAAAAAAAAAAAATTGAACATAAATTAAGAATGTCGTTTTTTTAAGGAAATAAAGTAAGAAATTTCACTATAAAATAAGAATTTTTCTTACTTTTTCGAATATAAAATAACAAACTTTCTTACTATATAAGATTTTAAGTAAGAAACTTTCTTACATTTCCAAACATAAAGTTCAAAAATCCAATATAAAGTAATATATAGTTGTATTAAATATGAAATACATAATAATAATTTGCAATTAAGTAAGAAATTCTTTTTTATTCTTTTGGGTGGAAAAAAAAGTGTATAAGTAAGAAATACATAACAACATTTGCACATTAAGCAAGACAATTTTGCAATCAAGTAAAATTCTTTATGTCATCAAGTATGAATTTCTGAACATTAAATAAGAACTATGTGTACATATAGTAAGATATTCGTATATATAGTAAGAAATATTTTCGATGACCAGAAATATTTTTTACATATAGTATAAAATTCAGACATATAGTAAGAAATATTTTTTGTGACCAGAAATATTTTTGGACATTAATTAAGAAATGTTTGGCCATATATTAAAAAACCAGACATATAGTAAGAAATTTTTTGCGTTGAAAAAAAAAAAACTACACTGACACTAAGGACATATAGTAGAAATTTCAGCCATACAATAAAAAAAATTTTGGGCGAAAAAAAAACTCGCGGAAAAAATTTTCGACAACCAAAAAATATTTTTCGATGATTGGGGAAAAAATCCAGCAGTCGGAAAATATTCCGGCTTCCAGCAGGTGTAAGCGGCATCCACCTACTACTCCAACTATTATTATTATCATTATTATTATTATTATTATTATTATTATTATTATTATTATAGTAAGGGTATTGTGGTATATTCATATTATAATTTTGGACTATTTAACAAAAAATAGGGACTATTTAATTTAAAATTGAATGTAGGACTAACTGATAAATGGTCCTCCATTTGAAGGACTATTTGAAAAATTTTCCTAAAAATAATTAATATTCGTAAAGCTATAATTAAATTATTTTAATTTTTGAATTAATTTTAATACATTGTATTGACCGTAAAGTTCTTACAAATTATAATTTGATCCAACCCAAAATTAATTCAGCCATCAGAAGAATAATAATTACACAAAGCACCCAAGATAAATGAAAAATGCAATCAAGTCCTAGAAAAGCTAAAATAGCTAATCAACGGCAAAAACACTTAAAAAGAGACCAAAAGGCCATCTCCCCCAATTCAACACCAAGTGTGTTACTAACAAGTTAAAAAAATCGCAAATAAAAATTGTAAGCACGACTATAAAATGATAATCCCCTGCTTCCTCCCCTTTTTACGTACTCTTATTTCTTTATTTTCAGTCCTCTTTTCCTCTCCACTCACCGTCTAGCTAATTAGGACATTTGATAATTATTCAAGTAGTTGGGCTTTTTGTTGGGCCTAGAGCTTCTTCTATTATGGGCTGAGAGTTTGGCTTGAGTTGTTACACGGCCCTCCCCCTTGAATTGGACCTTGTCCCCAAGGTCCAAATGACCATAAATAGAGTGAAATTCGTCACCATCAACCCATGTTGCTTCTTCCTGTAGTAAGGCTTCTTGAATCAACAACTGCTTAATAATTTTACCATGTCGAAGGATGTCACGACTATATATATATATATATATAATATATATATATATATATATATATATATATATACTAGCGTAATTACCCGTATTAACACACGGGTATATATATAAAGATATATATATAACGTGTATATATTATATATACATAAAAATATATTTACAATATTGAGTGTATTGAAAATACATAAGTTTTAAGAATTAATAAATAATAATAAATAAAAATATATTATTTAATTTACCCATCGCAATAAGTGTTTTCCAATCATTTTCTGTTGTATTTGTATAATGTTAATTTAATAAAATATATTTTTAATACTACACCAAATAATATTTCAAAAAGATAAATATTTTATTGTGAAAAATAAAAACAAATAGAGAAGTATATAGATTTTTTTCTAAAACTATATGTAAAAGATATTAATAAAAAATAATGATGAGGATATGTTATATTTGATAAAAAAAATATACATTAAATTTTATTCGAAATAAAATCATATTTTGCAAATAATAAAAAAAATTCTACATATTTCAAATAAGTTGAAAAAAACAAAGTTGAAAACATAGAGCATCTCGTAATATCATATCAGAATACAATTTGAGATCCATTGAAATAATCCCAAAAATCTTAAATATTCTACATTTTCATCTTATAAATAATATTAAGAATTCAAATAATATATGCTCCACCTTCAAAATTATGTAGCTAATATGTGAAACAAGAAATACGTGATAAGAGTTTAAATAAGCACTATAATCTGGTAGAAAGTATAATTGGGACAAATGCATGATGAAGAATTTTAAAAGTTGAATTACGTACATTATGAATTCTAAAATAAAGATCAGTTTTATTTGAATTATTATTTAAGGTCTATTGAATAAACTATAAATTACACACAACAATCGTGCATTTTTAAAATTTTAGAAAATCTCGTAAAAATAAAAAACCACATGCAAAAAACAATTTATATAAAAAAGAATCAGAAGTTTATTTCATTTATATTTCATGACTAAAAAATAAAATACAAATAATGAGAAAGAGTATCATTTGCCTCTGCGAAAGGTTGAACAATCATTACAACTCATTTTCGATAGCTTATAAAACTCCACTTGACATCACAGTTCAATCATACACACAAATCGATTATGAATTATAATTAGAAATCAAAACCAAAGTTCATATGTCAAATCGGGGACATTTAAGAATGAAGAGAAAAATGATAAGCAAATATTTTTAAGAAGATAAACAAAATAGATATTAGTATAAGTAAAAATCAGTGTTTTAAAACGCGTATCACGCAAAGCGCTTTACCTTTTGATCCCAACATTGATTAGTATAAATAGCATTTTATATTGCGTGAGCTATTTAAACACGTTATTTTAATATTAAAAATAATTATATATTTTTTGTGAGTTATTTCTAATATAAAATAATTATTTTTTTCTCGAAATATAACTGAATATGTAATCTGAACAAATAAAGTATAAAGATATCAGTCAAAAATTACAATTTATAAAATAGAATAGAAAACAAAATTAATTTAGAATTTTATGATAATATATAATAAAATATTAAAATTTTGTAAAAAATCTAGAAACAAGTTGACAAATTGATCAATATCGTTAGATCAAATAATATAAATGAATAAAAGTATCAAAGAATTAGTTAATAAGAATTAGTTAATAGGTGGATGGTTTCTATTTATATGGAAAACAAAATTATTTTCTATTTATATGGAAACATCGATCAAAACAGGTGAATAACTGAAAAATTACGTAAACACACTCATAGTATTGGATGTGTAATAGAGAAAACTGACATGAGTGGGTAAGTTTAAATTTTAAATAAATAAAAATTGTGATACAAACAAGGCAGGAAAAATGAAAGAAATTGAGAGACGGGAGAGAAAGTGCGAGACGGCAAGTTAAGATTTTAAATAAGTAAAAAAATTTAAATAAATAAAAATTATGATAAATACAGGTGGGCAAGTTAAAATTTTAAATAAATAAAATTGTGATAAAATAAATAAGGAGAGAGAAAATGAGAGACAACTAGAAAATAGGACGGGAAATATAAGAATTAACACTAGTGCAGACTGGGTAAACCACGGCGGTTTTTTTAGGGAATTAACGGCGGTTTCCAGAACCGCCGTTGTTTAGTATAAATTAAAAAAAAATTACGGGTGAGCTCAACGAGTCTAGCTCGTTTGGCTCACCAATTTTTTTTCCTCTTTGCATGATTTCTTTTCTCTCTCCTCTTGTTTTATTTTTTTCTCTTTTTTCCTATTTTTCTCATCCTTTATTTCTGTAATAGTAATAATGCGTTTTCATCTCTCTTTCTTCTTCTCTTTTTTTATTCCACTTTATTGGCCTTTACTTTTTTAATATACGTTTTTTATCCGTTTTCTTCTTCTTTATCTTCTATAATTAAATTGAGTTTTTCTCATGAGCAATCATTCACCCTATTATACTAATTTAGTAGATAACCTACAATTCACGCTCCCACGTGTCTCTCTTTTGTATGTGTTTGTATTATATTTATTACACTACTGCATAATTCTTGCATTCCACGGCGCCTCATCCACGTTGGTTCTGGGAAACCGCCGTTAAATACTTTTTTACGGCGGTTTTCCAGAAAACCGCCGTTAAATCGGTCATTTAACGGCGGTTTTCATAAAACCGCCGTAGAATCATACATTTTATGTCGGTTTTATGAAAACCGCCGTTAAAATTGAACTAAATTAACGGCGGTTTTTAAGAAAGCGCCGTGAATTAACAAGTATTCACGGCGGTTCTTCAAAAACCGCCGTTAATTAGTTTGTACATTAATTATTTCGGTAAATTTAACGTCGGTTTTATTAGAACCGCCGTGAATAAGATGACATTTTACGGCGGTTTTCATAGAACCGCCGTAGAATACGAAGCTGCCATGTCACCGATCCTCGTCCTTATCATGCAAAAATCTTGGGCCGTTGATCTGTGTCTCATCCGACGATCTAGAGGCGCCACGTCATCAATCCGTGTACCCACCTCCATGCATGCCTTCTTCATCCTCTTCCATCTTCATCTTCTTCATTCATCTTCATCTTGGACCAAGGGCTGCCAACGTCGCCGGAGATCTTCATCTGCGCCAGCTACCGACGTCGCCGGAGATCGCCTGCAGAAATCGCCGACGTCGCCTGCAGAAGTCGCCGGAGATAGCCTGCAGAAATCGTACCGAGTTTCATGCTTTGCCTGGACGCCTGGACGACATCGCTGGAGATCGCCTGCAGAATCGTCATCGCCGGAGATCGACTGCATTCTCCTCCTGCTGCATTCACCACGTCGGACGTTGCTGGAAACCGGGCAAGACGAGGATTAACGGCGGAAAGACGACCAGATGAACGTCGGAGCTCGCCGGCCATCGCCAACTGCTCCCAGAGTTCGCAAGGCTGCCCTTGGACGTTGGAGCTTGCCGGAACTCGCATAGGA
>BMAC01000354.1:365374-383447 GCA_014905375.1 Phtheirospermum japonicum | reverse complement strand
AATCACAAGACACAGAAATAAAGTAAAATCAGACAAAGAGCCACGTGGAAGCAGGATATAACAATTGTATTCTTAAATAGTAATATAGAGTGGATTAAAAAGAGAGGTCCTTGGACAGAGAAAAAAATATGAGTGGAATGCCACGTAGGATTTTTTTTTATTTTTTTTAGTTATGTAGAAATTTTATTAACATAATTATGATAAATACCATAATTAATATTAATGATGATTTGATTTCTTTTTAATGAAAATTCATTTAGGATTAGTTTCTTTTTTTAATTATGTAGGAATCTTTTTAATATAATTAGGATAAATACTCTAATAAGAATTTATATATATATATATATATATATATATATATATATATATATTATATAATCACTTATATGTTATTTTGATTTTTATTATGAGTTTTTTTTTTTTACTTTTCTTCATTATTTTTTTTCATTCCAAGTCCAACAATATCAAATTTGTCATTTTTCTCAAAAATAATTTGATCACTTTATTTAATTAAATTATACAAAAATGCACAATATAATATAACTTGATATTATTTTATTGCTATCAACATGTTGTTTATAAAATATTATTACAATTCAACACTTTTTTATTTGAATTGATTTCATAAAATAATGTATTTTGTTATTATCTCAAAAATCACTTTAAAACAATACAAGTGCAAACCCAACACCAAGTGGATGAACATTATGACATCAACTACAATAGATTTTAAAAAATATTCAACTAATTCCAAAAAACAAAAAAAAAAAAAAAAAAAAAAAAAAGGGGGGGGGGGGGTTAATATCGATTGAAGTTCAAAATCGAATTTATTATGTTAGTATGCATTTATATTTTACATACTAATCCATTCAACATTATTTTTTTCCTCTTTGCATGATTTCTTTTCTCTCTCCTCTTGTTTTATTTTTTTCTCTTTTTTCCTATATTTCTCATCCTTTATTTCTGTAATAGTAATAATGCGTTTTCATCTCTCTTTCTTCTTCTCTTTTTTTATTCCACTTTATTGGCTTTTACTTTTTTAATATACGTTTTTTATCCGTTTTCTTCTTCTTTATCTTCTATAATTAAATTGAGTTTTTCTCATGAGCAATCATTCACCCTATTATACTAATTTAGTAGATAACCTACAATTCACGCTCCCACGTGTCTCTCTTTTGTATGTGTTTGTATTATATTTATTACACTACTGCATAATTCTTGCATTCCACGGCGCCTCATCCACGTTGGTTCTGGGAAAACCGCCGTTAAATACTTTTTTACGGCGGTTTTCCAGAAAACCGCCGTTAAATCGGTCATTTAACGGCGGTTTTCATAAAACCGCCGTAGAATCATACATTTTATGTCGGTTTTTATGAAAACCGCCGTTAAAATTGAACTAAATTAACGGCGGTTTTTAAGAAAGCGCCGTGAATTAACAAGTATTCACGGCGGTTCTTCAAAAACCGCCGTTAATTAGTTTGTACATTAATTATTTCGGTAAATTTAACGTCGGTTTTATTAGAACCGCCGTGAATAAGATGACATTTTACGGCGGTTTTCATAGAACCGCCGTAGAATACGAAGCTGCCATGTCACCGATCCTCGTCCTTATCATGCAAAAATCTTGGGCCGTTGATCTGTGTCTCATCCGACGATCTAGAGGCGCCACGTCATCAATCCGTGTACCCACCTCCATGCATGCCTTCTTCATCCTCTTCCATCTTCATCTTCTTCATTCATCTTCATCTTGGACCAAGGGCTGCCAACGTCGCCGGAGATCTTCATCTGCGCCAGCTACCGACGTCGCCGGAGATCGCCTGCAGAAATCGCCGACGTCGCCTGCAGAAGTCGCCGGAGATAGCCTGCAGAAATCGTACCGAGTTTCATGCTTTGCCTGGACGCCTGGACGACATCGCTGGAGATCGCCTGCAGAATCGTCATCGCCGGAGATCGACTGCATTCTCCTCCTGCTGCATTCACCACGTCGGACGTTGCTGGAAACCGGGCAAGACGAGGATTAACGGCGGAAAGACGACCAGATGAACGTCGGAGCTCGCCGGCCATCGCCAACTGCTCCCAGAGTTCGCAAGGCTGCCCTTGGACGTTGGAGCTTGCCGGAACTCGCATAGGATTTTTTTTTTATTGTGAGTCCAATTTCTTTAATTAAAAAGCCATCTAGGATTAGTTTATTTTTTTAATTATGTACGAATCTTCTTAACATAATTAAGATAGATACTCTAATTAATATAAAAATAATAAGAACTAATATAAAAATGTAACTTGTTTTTTAATTAAAATCCACCTAGGATTAATCTTTTTTAATTATGTAGAAATTTTCTTAACATAGTTAGGTTAGATACCCTAATCAATATTAAAAATAATAAGATCATTTGAATATGTATGCATGTACGTATGTACAATCATTTATATGTCATTTTGGGTATTATGATGAGTTTTTTGTTATTTTGTTTTACATTTTTTTTGTATTTCTTTTATTGTGAGTCAACCAATATCAAATTTATCAAATTCTTTCAGAAAATACTTTGACCATTTTTTTACTTAAATTATATAAAAATATGCCATACAATAGAATTAATATTTATTTTATTGGCTATCAACAAGTTATATCAAATATTATTACGATTCAATACTTTTTTATTTGAATTGATCTCATAAACTAATGTATTCTGTTACTATCTCAGAAGCCGAGCAAAACAATACAAGTGTGAACCCAGTATCGAGTGGAATGAATACTATGGAATCAATTATAATAGATTTCGAAAACTATCAACTAATTCCGATACCAATAATGGGAAGGTCGCCTTTGATAGCAAATATTTCTAAAGACGGTAATGTTGAAAACATTCATATCATACTTAGTTTCTATCAAGTTTCAAAACTGAATTAATTCTTTTAGGTATGCATTTACGTTTTACATACCAATCACTTCAATTTCATTAGAGTATTTATATTTTATTTAGTATACTTATACAAATATTAGCTCACTATAGAGGTAACAATAAAAAAAGAAATATCTTCATACTGAAGTTGCAGTAGACCTACAATCCATACTAGATAGTGAAAACAAATTGGTTAAGTCGTTTAAAACGGCCAAACAAACGTTTAGAGATGATAATGTTGCTAAAGTGAAATTATGTCTACTTAGGAGAAGAGACAAGGGTGGAAGGACGCACAATCTTTCAGAAGTGGACAAGTTATCTATATTTGTTGTTGGTGATCTTGATCCTCATAGTTGTAGGATGGAGAATATAGTAGGAAAGAGATCTGATAATTTGAAACGTATCAACGAGTTTCATCTTTCGTACCTTACTCTAGAATATCCATTGCTATCTTCTTATGGGGAAAATATATATTTTTCTAAATATCAAAAAGCTACAAGGCAAGGATGGATAATATGTGAATCTGAGAGGGTTCTTTACTCATCGATTTCATGAAAGGGAGATTGAAGTAACCACTAATTTATATATTCGATGACTCACACTAAAATTTATTCTTGATCGGTATACGATGACTGAGTGGTACGTCAGAACCCATCAATAAAAATTACGAAACGAGTTGTATATTGGAACTGCTGATGCAGTGTTAAAATGTGAAACAGATGACTCAAATGTTGGAACTCACGTTGTCTTGCCTACGATATTTACTGTCGGTGCTTGATTTATGGTTGAGAATTACCAAGATGCTATGAAAATTTGTCGGTGGGCAGGTTATCCTAATTTGTTTATTACATTCATGTGCAATTCTAAATGGCTAGAGATTGTTTGCTTTGTTGATAAAAGAAATCTAAAACTGGAGAAACAACCTAATATAAATTCAAGGATTTTTAAAACCAAGTTAGACACTTTTTTTTTTCATCAGAGACTTCACGTAAATCTCTCAACCAAGTTAGACACTTTGATGAGAGATTTACGTGATAACGGAGTTTTTGGATAAATTATTTTAGGTGGGTATAAAGAAATTATATGTTTTCATAATATTTAATCCAAGAGAAATAAATTATTAATATTTTTTATTTTTTAATTTGTCGTTAATTTATATTTTATAAATTTTTTTAAAGTTATTTACACTATGGAGTTCCAAAGAGAGGTGTTCCTCATGCGTACATACATCTTTTTCTATCAAAGCAAGACATGCCCAAATGTTGATGTTATTGATCAAATCATTTCAACTAAAATCCCTAATGAAAAAGAAGATTCAAGATATTATTTCGCTTTATCGAATTTGATGATTCATGAACCATGTGGCCATTTACGAAAATTGTCTCCTTGCATGGTTGATGGAAATCGTACAAACATTTTCTAAATAAGTTTGTGGATACTGTTACTGTCAATAATGATGGTTACTCAGTATATAAACCTAGAAAAACTGGAAGAATTGTTACAAAGAATGGTATTTAGCTAAATAACCGGTGGTCATTCTATATAATCTTTATTTATTGCTGAAGTATAGAGCTCATTTGTTCAAATAGATCAATAAAGGTAACGATAGGATCAGTGCAACATTCTATCAGAACAAAAATAGGGATGCATATGTTGGAATCAGTCAAGAATCAATCAAGACAAATTAAGGGATAAATCATACAAACAAGAATCAATCAAGATCCCTTAAATTAGTTTTCGATTTATTCTATTTCCTTGTACAAATCATCTTTGACCCTATATAAAGGAGTCTGTAATTATTTGTAAAATACACAACAATGAATACAAATCACTTTACAATCAAATACCATGTTTTAACATGGTATCAGAGCGAGGTTATGATTCTAGGAACTCAGAACTAAATCATCATCGTTCCAATACATTCTCAGCCTTTTTTTTTTTCTCTGTTCCAACACCTTCTCGATTTCTTTTTAATTTTTTGATCAAGGCAGTAGCCTCCTCCTTCTTTCCCTGAAAAGAAAACACAAAATCCAAAATGTCAAACGATCCACCGACAACCCTCATAACCAATACAACCAACACAAACAACACAGCACAGAATGAATTAACCCTCCAAATTGAAAATCTAGTACGAAATTACAACAATGTTACACTCGGATTCAAACTGGATGGGAACAACTACCCACTGTGGTCTCGCCTCATGAGAGTTTCCATCGGAAGCAGAGGAAAATCCAGACACATTAGTGGACAGCCACCACCACCAAATGAAGCAGACCCAACATATTATCAATGGGAGGAAATAGACTTTTCTGTTTTCTCATGGCTCATACAGAACATGGAAGGGAGATTAGTAACAAACTTTGATCAACATCAGACCGCCAAGGCTGTGTGGGACAGCCTGGCAATCACGTACGGAAGTGGAACAGATCCGTTCCAAATCTACGATTTGGAGGTAAAAGCCAACAAAGTCAATCAAGGACAACTTACACTGGAGGGTTATTGGAATCAATTACAGGCCATATGGCTCACCATCGACCGAAGAGAGCCAAACCCTCTCGGCTGCTGTGACGAAGGGATCAATAAATACAGAAAAATAATCGCAAACTGCCGACTATACCAATTTCTCTCCGGATTAGATACCAAGTATGATGGTATTCGGCGGGACATCCTCAAAGAGATACCGATTCCCTCAGCCGAGTCAGAATTCTCAAAAGTGAGAAGGGAGGCCGCCCGGCTACAAATTTTGCAACTGGCAACCAACCCCACCGAGTCGGACACATCATCGGGAGTAGGAGCCGGCTTCGGAGCCCGCAACACCGCACCACGGCAAGAGGGACACCGACAATCAATCAGAGGACCTCAAACTCGCTCTGGAAACCCATCATCGCGAGGAAAAGTGGACAAATCAAAGCTTCAATGCACTCACTGTGGAATGAAAAAGCACACCAGAGAGATGTGTTTCGAACTCGTAGGATATCCCGACTGGTGGGAAGATAATCACAAGATCCCACAGGTGAAGGGAAAATTGGCGACGGGTATGGATAGCCATGAGGTATCCGGAGCAGTGGTAGCGGTGAGCAACCCGAAGGCAGAAAAAAGGGGGCGTGCGGCAGGCTGTAACAAGGAGCAGACCGATATAGGGTTTGGCGGAAGTTGGAGAGCGGCGGATTGTGACAAGGAGAAAGCGGCCGATTATGATGAGGATAAAGGTATAGGGTTTGGTGCTTTGCTACTAAACCCTTTGCTTTCTTCAAATTTACGGTTTAACCCCCCTTTCCCTATTCAAATGCAAAAACAACCCCATGCTTTACAAAACAAACCCAACTTTTTGCATAATACTAAAACTAACTCTATATTATGTAAAAAATACTCCCTTAAATATTTCCACTGCATACCAAGCCCAAAGATCGTGTGATAAAAAGGATAGAGGATGGATTTTCGATTGTGGGGCCACATATACAATGACTTTTGATAAAACAGATATTCTTGAGTCATCAAAACCACTCTGAACACATGTTCAAACTGCCAGTGGTGACTTAACTCGAGTGGAAGAGGCCGGAACTATAGAGATTTCTCCCACTTTACGACTATCAAATTGTCTTTATGTTCCGTCACTTTCTCATAAGCTAATGTCACTTAGCCATGTCATAAAAGAACTTAACTATACAATGCTGATGCATCCTCACTTTTGTTTTCTAAAGGATATCAGGACGGGGGAGATTAATTGATGTGGCAATGAGCGAAACGGTTTGTACTATGTGGATGAGATAGCTCAACAAGGCAAAGTGATGCTCGCTCATGGAACTACAGACCGAGAAACCTGGCTTTGGCACCGACGGTTGGGACATCCCTCCACGGTTATCTCAAGCTTTTATTCCCTAAATTAGTGCAAAATAAAACTTTATCTTGTGAAACTTGTGTTTTGGCTAAGAGCCACAGACAATCCTTTAAACCAAATAATACACAAGTTAACTCTATATTTTCTTTGGTACACTCTTATGTTTGGGGTCCCTCACCCGTTGTGGGAGGACAAGGTTTTAAATATTTTTTGCTTTTTATTGATGATTGCACTAGAATGACATGGGTATATTTTTTAAAAAATAAATCTCAAGTGTTTGAGAATTTCACACATTTCTGTACGATGGTACAAAATCAATTTCAAAAAAATATCCAAACACTGAGATCCGATTGGGTGGGGGGTGGGGTGGGGTGGTGGTGGTGGTGAAATTTATCAATAATTCCATGAAAACCATATGCCAACAAAAAGGGATAATCCACCAAACCACTTGTACCCATACTCCAGAACAAAATGGTGTTGCCGAAAGGAGGAATTGAATCCTTCTTGAAATGACCCGTGCCATGATGATTGAGTCTCGTGTACCCATATATTTCTAGCCTGAAGCAGTTGCCACCTCTGTCTACCTACTAAATCGCCTTCCTACTAAGACACTCCAACTTAAAACCCCGTTACAAAAATTATCCACCCTCGCCAAAATACCTCTCGCTCTTACACTACAACCTCGAGTCTTTGGCTGCTCTGTATTTGTTCATATTCCCAAACACGAACGAACCAAACTCTCTCCTTGCGCAGTGAAGTGCGTGTTTGTTGGATATGGCGTTAACCAAAAAGGATATAGATGCTACAACCTCAAGACTCGCCAAATCTTAACCTCCATACACTGCAATTTTCTTGAAACAGAGTTCTTTTATGCTAACCAGCTTAGCAGTCAGGGGGAGAGTGAGAAAGAAAGTGAGATTGACCTACTAAGTTGGTTGCCAATGCCTGATTTGGAAGTAGATCCAACAGAGAAAGTTAACCTTGCCACTGAGCCAATCTCAAACACTGAAGCACAATCTACAGCTCCGCTGCCAGAACCTATATCTCCTCTGCCACTGATATCTGAGGTAAGAATTTCGGAACCTACCTCTATTTCTGAGTCTTCTAACAATCTTTTTCCAGCGATTGAACTGGAAGAGAATACGATAGATAGTGATACTGGTCGATATGTGTTACCACCCAGGAGTAATCGAGGTATTCCTCCCAAACGATATACCCCCGAGAAAACCGCGAGAAGAACTCAGTACTCCATTGGCAATTACGCCAAAGGAAATCTAACCAAAGTTGCTACAGCCTACGAAGCAGCTTTATATGAAGAAGAGATCCCACAAACAGTAGAAAGGGCCCTCAAATCTGAACATTGGAAGAACACTATGAAAAAGGAGATAGATGCGTTAGCCAGGAATCATATATGGGAGAAATGCCAGTTACCAGAAGGAAAAAAGTCGGTAGGATGCAGATGGGTGTTCACAATTAAATGAAAACCAGACGGATCTGTTGAACGATACAAAGCTCGGCTAGTTGCAAAAGGTTACACACAAACATATGGGATAGATTATGCAGAAACCTTCTCACCGGTGGCAAAGATGAACACTGTTACAGTTCTGCTCTCCATTACCGTCAACAAAGATTGGATACTTCATCAGTTTGATGTTACAAATGAATTCCTTCATGGGGAATTAGAAGGAGAGGTTTACATGGAGGCACCCCAGGGCCTCTCAGGTGAATTCAAAGATGGCGAGGTTTACAGATTAAAGAAAACCTTATATGGACTTAAATAGTCCCCGAGGGCATGGTTTGGGAGGTTTTCCACAGCTATGAAGAAGTATGGTATCAACAGAGCAATTTAGATCACACCCTATTTCTGAAGAAATGAGGTAAACTGATTACCTGTTTGATTATTTATGTAGACGATATGATCATAACAGGTGACGATTCAGAAGAGATCAAGAAGTTGAAAGAGAATTTGTTTAAAGAGTATGAGATAAAGGATCTAGGGAATCTAAAATACTTCCTCGGGATCGAAGTACTCAGATCAAAAGGAGGAATTTTCATCAACCAGAAGAAGTACACTCTAGATCTTCTAGCTGAGACATGAATGCTAGATTGCAAACCAGCTGATACGCCCATCGCTGTGAATCATGGGCTACGAATTGTGGATGGGTCAAAACTAGTAGATCGAGGGAGATACCAACGACTTGTAGGGAAACTGATTTATCTTTCTCATACCCGACCAGATATTGCCTACGCTGTTAGTATTGTAAGTCAGTTTATGCACTGACCTCAAACTGATCACTTGGAGGCTGCGCTAAGAATTATAAGATATCTAAAAGGAACCTTTGGATATGGACTGCTGTTTAAGAAAACTGGACATCTGGAGATACAAGCCTATACAGACGCAGACTGGGCTGGAAATCCAATAGACAGAAGATCTACAGCTGGATACTTTACCTTTGTTGGAGGCAACCTCGTCTCTTGGAGAAGCAAAAAGCAAAAAGTAGTGGCCCTTTCAAGTGCCGAAGTAGAGTTTAGAGGAATCAAAAGTGGTTTAACTGAGATTCTTTGGTTAAGAAAGCTATTGGTAGAATTAAATCTCCACTCATTCAAAACATGCCAAATGTTTTGTGACAACAAAGCAGCCATTAGTATCTCACAAAATCCAGTGCAACATGACAGAACGAAACATGTTGAGGTGGATAGACACTTTATCAAAGAGAAGATCGAGGATGGAATCGTGGCGCTATCATTTGTGCGATCAAAATATCAGCTCGCTGACATATTGACCAAGGCCATAAATTCCAAAAGTTTTGCAGAAATTCTCGGCAAGTTGAGTATCTGTGATCCCGCCACTTAACTTGAGGGGGAGTGTTGGAATCAGTCAAGAATCAATCAAGACAAATTAAGGGATAAATCATACAAACAAGAATCAGTCAAGATCCCTTAAAGTAGTTTTCGATTTATTCTATTTCCTTGTACAAATCATCCTTGACCCTATATAAAGGAGTCTGTAATTATTTGTAAAATACACAACAATGAATACAAATCACTTTATAATCAAATACCATGTTTTAAATGCATAGGATAAAATGATCAATGAGATAAACATGCATTATGATTGTCGTTACATTTCTCCATGCGAAGCGGCGTGGAGAATATTAGGTTATGAAATCTAATATATCTCCACCTATCATGCGTTTGAGTTTTCATCTTCCAGAAGAGTATAATGTATTGTATAATAATAATAATCGGTTGGACGTGATATGCAAATCAGCACATTATAGCATATTTTTAGGTTGGTTCGAGACGAATAGAAAATATTTATAAGCACGGAGTTTGACTTATATTGAGTTTTCTCATAATTTTATTTGGAACTCAACAACAAAAGAATGGATACCTAGGCTGCTAGGTTTGTTCTCATTAGCACGAAGGTGATAACTATTATGCTTGGTCTCTTAAATGTAATTCAAGGATCCCAATTTCACGTTGATATAAAAAAGAGTTAACGACAAGCAATGCGATACATGTCGAGATATATGTTAATCTCCATGATTATTGTTAGATGATAGAGAATATATTGACAGTAATATCATACACAAGTGTATATATATATAACTTAAGTGTACATGTATAAAACTTAATTAAATATTTTAATACATTCAAATCCAATTACTTTTATTAAAAATAAAAATAAAATAAAAAATTATCGTGCAACGCACGGGCACAATATTAGTTAATGATGGAAACGGGTAAAATTCCAGGCATAAGTGCTATAGGTGGAATAACCACAGTAGCTGCTGTCAATGGTTCAAATCAATTGGCTAGTTTCAACAGAGAGACATGAAATACAAGATGCACTCTAGACCCATCGGTAGCAATAAGAGATACACAACTTTACCCATGTGCTCAACGATCAGAAATGGTCCATAAAACTTGCGAGATAATTTTTTATTGTTGAAATACCCACGCACTGAAACCTGTCTGTAAGGTTGAAGTCGCAAATACACCCAATCGCCCACTTGAAACTCAATCTCCGTACACTTCTTATTAGCCTAAAATTTCATACGTTGCTGGGATGTATGAAGGTGAGCTTTTAACGATGCTAATATGGTGTCCCGCTCTTGTAATTGAAAGTCAGTAGCCTCATTCAAAGAAGAGTTTTGTAGATAACGCATTAAGAGTGGGGGGTCCCGCCCGTAAACGGTGAAAAATAGTGTCATCCCAATCGAATGATGGAAAGAAGTATTATAAGAATATTCCGCCCATGGAAGAAAATGTACCCAACTCGTCGGTTCATCCATCACGAAACAACGCAAATATGTCTCTAATGTTCGATTAAGGCGCTCCGTTTGCCCGTCAATTTGGGGATGATAAGCACTACTCATTTTTAATTTTGTACCGTTTAATTTGGATAATTGTTGCCAGAATGAGCTAAAAAAAGTTTGTCCCGATCATATACGATGGATTTAGGAATGCCATGCAAATGTATAATTTCCTTAAGAAATACCTCTGCAAGTTTAGCGCTCGTGGTGCCCCTGTGAAGCGGAATAAAATGAGCATATTTAGAAAGGCGGTCGACAACCACCAAAATTTCAGTGTAGGTCTTAGAAGGGGGTAGACCTTGAATGAAATCCATCGATATATCTTCCCATATTTGAGATGGGATTGGCAATGGCTGCAACAGCCCCCCCGGAGAAAGAGTGCTTAATTTAACCTGTTGGCAAGTTTGACAGTGTGCTACATAAGACTTAATACCCTTTCTCATTGAGGCCCAGTAGCAATTGAGAACTATTCACATATATGTCCGCATAAAACCTAAATGGCCAGCCTCTTTTGTGTCATGAAAGTGAGCCATAATGGAATATTGAAGGCTTGCTGGAATAACCAAACGTCCATGGTATAAGAGTAATCCATCTTGTACTGTATAACCTGATAAGGCGTTAGGGTCTTGCTGCACCTTCAAAATATGATCAGACATAGTGGAGTCCCAATTGTACGGATTACACAAGTCATCCAAAAAAGATAATTGTACACATGATAAAGCAAAGAGTTCTCCATTGATAAACTTCCTAGATAGGGCATCTGCCGCCTGATTTTGTGCTCCCAGCTTATAAACAATCTTAAAATCAAACCCCATTAATTTAGTTAACCACCGTTGTTGATCTGGGGTTCGAATCACCTGCTCTAGTAAACTCTTAAAACTTTTTTGATCTATTCTGACAGTGAATGGATGACCTGGAAAATACAGGTGACATTTAGAAAATTCGGTGGTAATTGCTGTCATTTCCCTCAAATAAGTCGACGCACCCCTCATAGACGAGGAAACTTTTTGCTAGAATAAGCAATAGGGTGCTCATGTTGCAGTAAATTGGACCCCATGCCCATGCTTGAAGCATCCGTTTCCACGATGAAAAGTTCCTCAAAGTTAGGTAACATCAACACCGGAGCAGATGTCAATGAGAATTTTAACTCCTAAAATGCTTTATCTGCATTAGGCATCCAGTGAAAAGAGTTTTTCTTAAATAAATCAGTCAGTGGGGCTGCAATTGTAGCGTAGTGTTTTATAAATTTTCTATAATAACTATCAAGGCCTTGAAATCCACGCAATGACTTCGCAGAAAGTGGAATAGGACAATAAGATACAGCTTGTACCTTTGAGAAGTCCATAGCAATTGTATCTGCAGTGATGACATGTCCCAAATACTCCACTCGAGGCTCGATGAAGGAACATTTGGAGAGCTTAACCGTAAATTGATTAGTACTCAAGAGTCACAAGACCTTGTGCAGGTGATTTAAATGTGATTCATAAGTAGGACTATATACTAAAATATCATCGAAAAAAACCAATACAAAATTTCTAAGAAATGGCCGGAACATATCATTCATTATCGCTTGAAAAAGTAGAAGGTGCATTTGTGAGACCGAAAGGCATAAAAATTCGTAGTGCCCATCATGTGTTTGGAAAGCAGTCTTGTGTGTATCCTCTGGCCGCACCCATATTTGGTGATAGCCAGATCATAAATCTAGTTTTGAAAAGAAGCGAGCGCCATATAATTCATCCACAGTAGGAATGGGAAATCGATCCTTAATGGTAGCCGCATTTAGAGCTCTATAATCGGTACAAAAGCGCCATGTACCGTCCTTGTTTTTTACTAACAACACCGGTGATGAGAAAGGACTCGTGCTTGGTTTAATAATGCCATCGGCTAACATTTCTGAAACAAGTCATTCGATTTCATTTTTTGGAAATGGGGATAACGGTAAGGACGAACATTGATGGGAGCAGTCCCGGGACTTAATTCGATTGAATGATCTTTAACGCGCTTAGGTGGTAAGCCCTTAGGTGGTGAAAATACCTCCTCAAACATGGCGAACAATTTTTGTAGTTTGTAATCATACGTTTTCGGGGTCGTTGGCTCTTTCTTTACGTGGTACACCGCAATGCTAAAACAAGAAGAGACAGAACCAGTATCTTTCAGAGGACGAAAGGCGTGAAATGAGATTGGTGTGACAGCAACACGAGAATCGCCTTGGAGTACTATCTCTTGGGAATTCCATGTGAATTTCATTGTTAATTTCGAATAATCTTTTAGAATTGGGCCCAAGGTTGAGAGCCATGAAATGCCCAAAACAACATCAGCACCCTCCAATGGTAATGCATATAAATCAACTGGGAATTGGTGTCCTTGTGCTACAATTAATGTCTGTTTCGCACATCCGTCACTAACCAATTTTTGACCATTGCTCACTGCTAACATGAAATCAGGGGCTGGTTCGAGTGGTAATCGAAGGAAATGAGCCACTCGCGACTGCACAAAACTGTGTGTGCTTCCACTATCAACTAATATTTGAATCGGCTTCCCATTAATAAATCCCTTAAAACACAAAGTAGCATATGAAGGCATCCCAGCTAAAGCATTAAGAGTGATCTCAGGTAAATTATCGGGCTCGACATGCATAGGGATGGCCGGAGGACACTCTTCTTTAGGGTCATCATCCACTGCCTCAAAATTGATAAAAAATAACTGGGGTTTTGTTTTACACCGATGGCCATACTGGTAACTCTCATCGTAATTAAAACAAAGACCTTGTTCTCGGCGATGTTGCATTTCACGAGGAGCTAATTTACGTATGGTGTATGGCTGGACATTCAGTGACTTGGATGGGGCGAGGCCGTTATGGGGCGGAGGAGTGTTGTTCGTGTGCAGTGTAGTCGTTAATGAACTTAGTGATTGGTTAGATGTAATACTTGGCCGAATTAATGAAGATGTGGATTTATTAGAATTGGTCGAAGGGATGCGATAACGAGTAAAGGGCTTATGTTGAGCTAATAATTTGGACTCTTGTAAACGAGCTAAGTCTATGGCCTCGTAAATGATCACGGGGCGAAAAGCCAAAACCTCAGGCTTAATATTTGGTTTGAGACCAGCGATAAAGCAACTCGTCAAGAATAAAGCCGGCAAACCCACTGTGCGATTAACTAGAGCCTTGAATTCTGCGTAGTACTCATCGATAGAGCCTGATTGCATTAATTTAGTCAAGAGCCCCTGATGATCGTCAAACGGGAAGGGCCCGAATATCAACTCTAATGCATGAACAAATTGAGGCCATGAGATGAAAGTATTGTTTCTGACGACGCTTTGAAACCATTGCAGAGCGCGTCCATCAAAATAAAAGAAACAAATTTTGAGACGCTGGTCCTCCGGAATACCATAATGCACAAAATATCAACCAGCTTTAAATAACCAACCGGTTAGATCGTCACCATCAAATCGAGGAAATTCAAGGCGCATCTGGAGCCCATGAGACCCCAAGAATGCCATTGGGGAATTTAACGAGGGCCATATCGGAGCGGCCGAGACAGTTGTGGCGGTCGCACCAGGAGGAAAATAATGGGGTGGTAATTGAGACGGGTGAAATGGCGGCAATGACAAATTAGGCATCGGGGCAGAAATCGGCACTGTATAAACAGAATCTGAAGAGGGGACCATTGGAATTTGTAATAAAAGAGTCACATACTAGAACGACTTTAAAAAGACGTTATGGTATATTTAATATCTAGAAGGTCTTAAAAAGATTTTCTCATATGTTCAGTTATTTAGAAATATATTATTCAAGACGTTCTGGTATAGTTATTTTTAGAACATATAATCATAAAGATGTTCTAGAATATATAAGTTTTATATTTGAGGAACAAGACCTAAAATCATTTGCCCTATTCTAAATCTGATACCTCCCGCATCTCTTAGCTCCACCGTTTCCATATTTAGAAGTGACGGCGGTGCTGGATCGGAGGAACTTCACTGCCCAAATTGTGGTTCAACTTGTTCTCCGGTTTAGGACTGGACACGGTTTCTATTGGTGGTTTGGTTCAACGATTAACTGTTTATTTTTAGGTTGTGGGTTCTTTCTTTTTCAATTACTTTTAATCCGCTTTTTCAATTACACCCACATCCGCCCAATTATGTCTTGTTGTATTACGGGGCATCCACTTTGCCCGCCGCTACATCGCTGCTCAATAAGCATATTGGTAAGAACTCTCTTTTTTTCTTTTTTTTCTTTCCCTTTCTGTTTTCCCCCTTTTTGTATGCGCGGTTAGGTTTTTCTTTGGTTTTATTCTGTCTTTGGCAGTCAGCTTGCTGCGAGCTCGGTTCGTGTCAACCAATCCTAATAACTATCTAAATCTATTCAAACTTCTTATAACTAAATTAAGTGGATTACAAAAAGAAAATATGGATTCTATCCATATAATTTCGATATGGCAGTGGGTTGCTCGGGATTCGAACCTGGAACTAGTCAGATGGAGTAGATAGTTTCTTTGTTATGTTAGTTAAATAAAGAAAAACCCCTCCCCAAGCCGTGCTTGCATTTTTCATTTCGACATTTTTTTGCCACAGATACCGAATTAGAACCATGTGCGGATGGGCGGCCGAAAAATGAGCAAAAGTGTTTTTAGCAGATTGTTGACGATAATAGCTGTGGCTTGTCATGACTTGTCAATTGTCGTGGATCTCAAGAGCTACTTGGCTAAACACGGTACTAATTGTTATATTACTATCAAGTAACTTCTTGTCTCTGAAATAAGTTCTAAATGTTATATTTATGCCTAACTTTGGATGCTGGATATTTTGAGCACTCTTTAGAGTGTAGGTAAATATATAGCACATTTCTTTTACTTTATTTATTTTCATCTGTATAAGGCTTACGTCCCTATACTTTTCAAAGTATGCAGATGTGTAGGCTCTATAATCATGGAGGTATATTTATTCTGCGTTTAAATTATTCTTAGAGCTAAAGAAGAACATTTCATGTTGCCAGAGCAAATAATGTAAGGTAATTTGATTTTATTTTCTATATGACCACCAACATTTGGAGAGGATTGTTAATAATGTGCAATACTGTTGTATCCCCAATATATGTTTTTAGAAGATATTTGCACAATTTTTTCTAAAGTGTTTCACATGCTTTATGTTTTACTGACTAGTTTTGTTTTAGTTTTTCTGAAAATTTTAACTATGTATGCAATTGATTCTCTATATTTTCCATAAATGTGGTAATCATATGTCATATATACACGCATGTGTGATATGTTAAATTGTTACAGTGTTGCCATAAAGTATTATAGCTTTATTTTTTACCAAGATGTGTAATGAATATTTTTTAATGAAAAATTGATTTTTGAAGGGGCAGATGTTGCTAGACGTGTTGATTGGTTGGCGGTTAACCGCATAACCGCCGGTTTCAAACGCGTTGACCAGTTACGATTAACCGTTGACCGGCGGTCACAGTTAAAACCGTAACCGTCAACCGGTTCCCGATGGTTAGGTTACGGTTAACCAAAAAGTTAACCTTAACCGCCGCGGTTAACCGGCAGTTAACCGGATTTTTTAAAAAAAAAAACACAGACCAGTCGATCGACAGACCAGTCGATCGACTGATCTGTGAATTAGCCGTTGAAAATCAACGGCTGAGATCAACTAGCCATTGATAATCGACGGCTCAAATTCAAAAGAAAATTGTCGTTGGGCGGTTAACCGCGGTTAACCGGTTTAACCGCCGGTTGAGGCCGGTTTTTTAATTTTAAATTTTTTTTTTTTGCAAATTTCTACACCTATAAATATCCCACTCTCCAACACCAATCCTCACACCAATTCATCTACTATTCTTCTTCTTCTCTTATGTTTTCAAGCTTAAAGAAGTAAAGTTTCTAATTTGTGCAAGAAATAATATTATCAATAATATTCTTATTATTCATTCCTAATCTCGTTTTACTTAATTCTCTTTTATAATATTACTATGGCAAGCTCTTCCCGTGATGTCAATACCAACACTCCAACTTCTTCTCGTCGAGGTCGAGGTTCTCGATGAGAATCTTTGGCCATCGACGGAGATTATGTTTCCGATGAGATGACGGCGGAAGAAGTTGAGAACCTATATAATCAAATCAACTTCGACTCGCAACAAACCAATTTTGAAGAGGAATTACCGAGTTCCGATGAAGAAGAAGCGGCCGTCAATTTGGATGAAGATGAGGAGGAAGCGACGGGTGATATGCCGCCGCCTCGATCGAAATCGAGGGAATTACTTTCCCCCATCTTTCGACTGCATTTTACAAAAAAGATATCAACGGAGAATCTCAAGCGCAATGCAATTATTGCAATTCTCATTACGCCTTCGGTTCTAAAAATAATAAAGGCTACGGGTCACTCAAATACCACATGGAGAAGAAGCATCCCAACAAATACGGCGCCGGTAGTTCTCAAACACAACTAAACTTCTCATCTTCATCTACCGTCGCCGGTAGGACCGGCGGCCAAGGTACGAGTTCCTCTACTTTATTTCAATATACCGAAAGTGGTCATCGAAAGTTTCTTGCAAAATTTGTTTTCATTATGAGTCTTCCTTTTAATCATGCGCATAGTAGTCATTATGAAAAGTATAAATTGAATTTGATTTCAATATTTGATAGTTTGCCTCATAGTGTCTCTATATGTTCGGATATTTGGTCGGATCATTTTTAAAATCATAATTATATGGGAATTACTTGCCATTGGATTGATAATTCTTGGACTTTGCAAAAACGTTTAATTGCATATAGAAAGTTCGATAGCCAGCATACGGCGGTGAATATTTCGAAAAAAGTCTCCACTGTTTTGTCCGAGTATCATTTAACTAACAAAATTTTTTCAATTTCATTTGCCGCCGCCAATACGGCTAGTATAGAATTGTTAAAAATTACTTGTCCACCCGCTATTGGCGGCAAATCTTTTCATGTTAGATGCGTTTGTCATATTTTGAATTTATGTGTTCAAGATGGTTTAACTCTTTTTAAAACTAA
>BMAC01000354.1:259699-365134 GCA_014905375.1 Phtheirospermum japonicum | reverse complement strand
ATATGTGGGATGATTGTTATAATATGATATCCCTCTTAAAAAACTTTAACGACGCCACCGTGGCTTTATCCGGTGTTTATTATCCTACCTCCTCAATACTTGTTGATCATTGTATTCAAATAGTACTTGTTTGTAGTGATTTACTCGATAACCCGGAATTAGGTGATGTTATCGATGAGATGTTGGATAAATGGGTCAAATATTTTCATTACATTCCCAATGTTTTTTTGATTGCAAAAAGTTTAGACCCGGATTATTGGATGGAGGGTCTTCAAAACTTACTTAAAGTTTATTACGATGCATTAACACCTTTTTTAGAATCTCGTGGACAAACAATTCCTAGCCCTCTTAGTGTTGCTCATGAAGCACAACACTTTTTAATTCAAACTTTTAATGAATACAATCAATCTTCATCTTCTAGTGATGTTAATGTGTCCCCTTCTCCTTCCCCTTCCCTTCCCCTTCCCCCGTCACTTCTACAAGACCCAACGACCCTCGAGGAGCTCTAGCCCCATATATGAGATTTCTTGAAGATACTAAACAAAAACGGCAAAGGGCTAGTGCTAGTCGGTCAATGAAAATAGACAATTATTTAAGGCCTTTTGAACCAACATCGGTTCCAAAAAAGCCCGATGGTGTTATTAACGATCTTGTGCAGTTTTGGTCGAAAATGGCCAGTATTTTTCCCACTCTCTCTAGAATTTCCAAGGAGGTCCTTGCCGTTCCGGTTTCGACAGTTTCTGTTGAACAGGCCTTTAGCACGGGAGGCTGCATGTTAGATGAGCGTCGGTCTACCTTAACATCCAAAAATCTTGAAAATCAAATGTTGATGAATGATTGGGTGAAGGCCAAAAAACGAGAACAAGAAATGCAATTGGATGAAGGCGAAGAGAGCGACTATTACGATACCACTTTGGGAAGCAACGACAACGACGAATAGTTAAGTAGGTAAGTGAGGTAAGTAAAAGAACTACGTGGACTTTGATTCCTTTTCAAGGATACGTAGGCAATTTAATTCTAATATTACAAGTTAAAATTTAATTTTAAATTTTAATATTAGAATTAAATTCAAGTCTTTTTTTTTAACTTATTTTTTTCAAACAAAAAAAATTCGAACTACGTGGACTTTGATTCCTTTACGAGGATACGTAGGCAGGTTAATTCTAATATTAAAAGTTAAAATTTAAATTTTTAATATTAGAATTAAAATCAAGTCCTTATTTTTTTTTACTTATTTTTCCCCCAAAAAAAAATAAAGTTCGACTGCAACTCAGTCGATCGACTGAAATTTAGTCGATCGACTGAAACGATTGACTGCATTTCCAAACACCACTCTCTGTCCTTCAGTCGATCCAGAAGTCGATCGACTGATTAAAAAAAATGGCGGTTAACCACCGGTTAACCGCCGGTTCGGTTAACCGGTTTAGCTGTAACCTTAACCGGTTCTCAGCCGGTTAGGTTACGGTTAACCAAAAACCGGTTAAATTAACTGACGGTTATTAACCGCCGGTTAATTAACTGGCCGATTTTAACCGAAACAACACGTCTAGATGTTTCTCTGTTGTCCGAGATTTACTTGACGTGTTAGAAAGAGAGCAAGAATTAACACACTGATTTTTGGACTTTTGATTGTAGGTACGGAAATTCTAATGTTTTGAAGGGGGAAGATTTTATTTTTGGTACATTATGTTGGTCACTTTTCAAAAAAAGGTACGTAATATTGGACAGCATCAAAATACGTCAACTAAGTTGACAAATTCATCAAATATGGTAAAAAACAATCCCAATCGAGCTTTGATGCTTACGTGGCATGATTGAATCTTTACCTATCATTTTTTATTTAAATTAAAATGATAAATGAATAAAACTTACCCAAAATAGCTATTGTACTTCCACATTTAAAAAAAAAAAAACAAATACTACAAATTGGGTCCCTTATTTCTTATTTAAATGAAAGTAAAAATTTATTTTTACCCTTTTATTTAACTTTTCCCCTTTATTTATATTTCATTTTTTTCTCCCTCTTTCGGACCCATCATCCTCCTCCATCAACCAGGCTCAACACAAACTTTCCCAAAGGCGTCCCGACCCCCGCTTTTTTTCTTTTCAAAACACCCCGGGACGCTATTCCGAAAAGCGTCCCCCCATTTTTTCTGAAGAATTCGCCATGATATACCTGATCCCCTCCTCTTCTCTTTCAGTGCCAAAAAACTTTGGGGCGTAAATTGAGGTTTGGGACGCTTTTGGGAATAGCGTTCCGATGGGCGGGACGCGTTTGGGAATAACGTCCCGCCACAATTTTGTATGTTTTTTTGAAACTACCATATTTATTTAATTCTTTTTTAAATATATATTATTTATTTAATTATACCAAGTTCAGTGGCCCAATTCCCTAACCTTAAACCTAACACACATATTATTTATTTATTTATATTATTTAGTTTTTAGTTTTTTTATTTTTATAATTTATTTAAAAATTTAATTAAGTAAAATAAATAAATATATCATAATAATGTCTTAAAATTATAAGAATTTTATTTGAAAAAAAAATACAATAAAATAATATAAATGAAAAAATGACAAGAAAATTTAATTCCAAATTAAAAATACAATAAAATTAAGATACAACAACAACGAAGATTAAAATAGCAAATACAGTAATTTGATATTACATGGATGCAATCACATTCGTAATGGCGGATTTTCTATGAGATTGTGGTATTGACAAATGCAATTTAAATAATTTTATTGAATACCAAATCCATCAAACTGAATAAAGGTTCTCCATACTTTAAATATGCAGCAGTAAACTCAGCATCGCCTGCTACGTCGTTCCAAAATCGTACTAGCCAATCTGGCGCTTGCACTTTGTTGGTCTCATGATCCCAAGTGCAATGTTCGTTTCCCAACATCATATGAAAATGCCTATATCATTTTTCCAGAAGTTGAACTCGAGCGGTTATGTCATCCATTGTGAAGTCTTTCCCGAACGCACCATTGATTTTGTCCAACAAGATCCACGTGATATTGTTGCGTAATCCTCTTCTGGGATCGTAGCCACCATTGAGCTTACTCTCGCGGAGGTCGTCAACAAGCTTAGTATCCATATGGACTCTATTCGGTTGAATTCGTATCGTAGAAAAAAAAAATCTTCTTCGAAATCAATATATGGTACATTGTTAGGCTGATTTGAACTCATTTTTTCTTTTTGTTATGAGAATACTTAGATGATGGAGAAAACAAAAGGTGTGAGGGAGTGAATTATTTTTAAAGAATTTAGTCCAATATTCCAAATTTATAGATGAGTTACAATTTCACAAGACAGTTGTATTGAATGTGTTGTCGTTGTCACAGCTAAAGATGAAAACATAATGCTTATGGTGTAGTCTTGTCACAAAGAAAGTTGTAAAACGTGTGAATAATGTCAAGTCTTGTCACATGAAAAGTTGAAAAACCTATTGATAAATGTGTAGTATTGTCATCAGCAATTTTGGATAAACATTAAAGAAATAATTTTATTGAATAAGAAAAAACAAAAGATTATACATTTGATTAAATAAGAAACTAGATGACGTGACAAATTTAAACATTAAAAATTAAACATAGTGCATAGTTGCACACTCGAACTAAGGTCATTTCCGATCACATTTTATTACACATTTGAGTCCTAATACATTGAGAATGCATCAATTGAAAGCTGCTTCCATCTTCTTCCATAATGGTGGGACGTCATAAAAATAATATCTCCGTGATGCATCATCACCGTATTCCTTTATTAACAAAAAAAAGTTAGTAATTGAAATGAAACCAACACAAACCACATAATTAGTTGTAGACAGATGTGTGGACTTTAAATAGGCTGGAGAGACATTATTATTGATTATGGTATCAATACAGATCAATCCACATTCTTCATCCAGAAAAACACCATCTTCAGAAAGTGTTGCCTTCCACCAACTGTACATCACCTCCATTTCTTCGACCATGTCGTAAATTTCTGGAATAGTAAGTGAAAACATGAAACGACTTTGGAGTAGAGTTTTTACCTGCGGGACGCTCAAGATAACATACGATTTTTTTGCACCTCTATGAACACTTTATTCTGAGCCCTGAAAAATTCAAATATGACTTGTTCCATCTCTATGGTCCATGGGGTCAGTGTAGGATTGTAGTAATCATTGTTTATTTTTAGAACATCTGGATGGTTTTCGTCAAAATTAGCCATTATTAGCTAGTATAATTTATATTTCTTGGTAAGTTTGGCTGTGTGTACATATATATAGATGCAGCTTTGCCAGCTATAATTGTTGTGCCATTATGTTGTCTTGTCATCCAGTACATTGTGTCACAGAACACAAATAAATGGCTGGCCACACCCACATTAATGATATGCAGCTTTGCCATCTAAAATTGCTGTGCCATTGTGTTGTCCTGTCATCCGGTACATTGTGTCACAGAACACAAATAAATGGATGCCCACACCCACATCAATGAGATGCAGCTTTGCCAGCTATAATTGTTGTCCCATTGTGTTGTCTTGTCATCAGGTACATTGTGTCACATAACACAAATAAATGGCTGCCCACACCCACATTAATGAGATGCAGCTTTGCCAGCTACAATTGTTGTGCCATTGTGTTGTCTTGTCATCAATTATGCCACAAAACAATCTCAAAACAACTTGAATAATTGCTCTACTTGCTATAAATCTATTAGGGAACAAATAATTTGATAATTCATCAGTAAATACATATCAATTACTTCATATCTTATTTGAATTAAAGATAATAGCAGATCACTTCAACGACCCAGATGGTATTCCTACACTTCGGGTGAAAATACTCGATTACAAGTGTGAATTCAACACTAAGTGGACACTTGCCAGAGACGAATGTCTACTTGATATCTTAATCCTCGAAAATGGTATTTGAGGATGGTATCCAAATGACGGACTGTTACAAGACAACCGAGTGAAAGAAGCCAAATATTTACTTAAGTGCTGCCATTTCTGAAGATGACGTCATAGACAAAATTGTCCAACTTCAGAGACGATTCAGATTCTTCAAAGAACTGGTTCGAACCCCTGGTACTGTTTGGAACAGGAATCTGAAAATGGTCTTAGGTGATCATAATGTACGAAAGAAATTTATGCCTGTAAGTTCTACACTTCTTTTTCAATTATTACAAGTAATTTCAATCTTTCATTATTATTCTAACTACTTGTGATGAATGCAGGATTGTCCAATCAAAAGCTATTGCAACGCTTTTGATGAGGAACCCTTGCTCACAAAAATGGAAGTACTGTTTGGAGATGTGTTTCCAACTGACCACCGTGGAAGCTCTACGAGTGGGAGTACCGTTGACCATTGCACATTTGTTTTCCGACACTGCTCTATCTGTGTGGATTGCGTTTGTGTTTTCATTCTATAATGTTTTTATGTTGTTGTACCGACAGTGCTCTATTGTTCTGGATTGCGTTTATGTTTTCATTTTGTAATTTTTTTACGTTGTTGTACCGACAGTGCTCTATTGCTGTGGATTGTGTTTATGTATTCATTCTGTAATGTTTTAATGTTGTTGTACCGACAATGCTCTATTACTTAGGGAATTCTGGAATTCCGGTTGGTGTTTTCATTCTGTAATGTCTTTTAATAACTACTGAGCGATGATGAAATAAAAAGTGAACCACGTTTCTGACTACTATTAAAATAATTTACACATCATGAAAAATAGTGTGATCCCATGCCACATTTCTTTTTCTTATACTTTCTACGTAGATCGTGATCATGTCCTTATGGGGGGGCTACTGGTTCCTGAATCGGATTTTCCTCTTCAATGTCGTTACCACGCACCATGTGACCCCAAACTTGATGTGAACGATCCACCGTTTCAGTGGGAATTAACATAGGAATAGGTGTCGTCTGAGAGTCTGGCCGTGAACAAGCCATGTCATGTGGATAAACGGTATGCAGAAGATCGGTGAATGACTGTCCAACATATACAGAAGTATAAAACTCGGATGTTCCCATTGTAGGTACGTAATCACCCCCCACATTATACGATGATCCACCCATGGGATCTACATTCAACACAGAACACAAATAAATGGCTTTAATATTAATCGTAAGAAAGTGACATATAAAATAGTTATTAAAGAATCACCCAATTACCATGATGGATGACTGGAGATGGCCCTGGTAAGACTGGGGATGCCCAGTGCTCATCTGGAGCAGGACAAGATACACTCCTCCTGGACGGGCCAGATATGCTCCGTCTTCCACTGCCGGATGCAAATGCCCTGCGCTCATATGACATATCCTCATGTAACTCCTCACGAATACGAAGCCGTTGCATTATCTCATCAGCGACCGAATCAACTACAGCGTGCATACGACGATAAGAGTCAAAATTATCATCTCTAGAATGTGAAGAGACATGGCGGAGTCGCTGACTCCAAGTACCCTACAAAACATAGACAGTTGAACATCAAAACTATGAAATAATTAAATTCATTGAGTGGGAAAAGAGTGAATAAGATTTGTTACAATGGCCTCGTAAAGGCCAACGTCTGAAGGCTGGTATATCCTCCCTCTAAATGTCTCTCCAGAGGAGTGATGAAACGTTGTGTATTCTACTGATACCAACTCCGATATCCGCTCGCTGCATCCGCATTTCTCTGAACTAGAGGGCCTTCTATCCTCGTGGACCATCGTACCTCCCATGCCTGGATCTAGGCATGATGACGTACAGTCCACTGAACATGATGCTCCTGTGTCCGAGAGACATTGTTCAATGCTTCCATGTCAACATCATTGCTCGCTGGTGTACTCTGACGTATGTCGAACTGTCGGGTCACCCGATTGGGAAAATGGTACTCAACAATCGACCAACAGATCAGTGGGCACTGGCTTAGCCAGTTTTGAGTCAAACATCTTTCCCCAGTACTTGTATCTCCGGTGCATCCAACTCGTAGGGTTCCCATGTCCACTGCACATTCGAATAATCGTCCTCAGTTTGCACCATATTATCAATATAAGCAATATTTATTCACTACTCTACCTCTGCCTGAAATATTTATTCCCGAAATATTCGTAGCGTATTTCCAGAGCTCCGAGTATAACTATACTTCACAATCCACCTTCGATAACATTCATGGAAGGTTATTGAAACGGAAATGATTACTAATAGATGAAATTAAAAATTATGCCTAGCACCATACAGCGGTACGGGTAACGTGACGTCTTCAACTGCATCGTAAATGTCCGATGAAGATTGAGAGAACTGCCCGTGGTTTGTGGTCTGACAGATAAAATTCAGGACCAGGCCCAAATCTGTAATAAATCCAACGGACCACTGATCGTCTTCTTGTCATCTTCCAAAGCCATATACATTTGACGATATAAATGTGCAAGCACAACACTACCCCAGTAATACCCGATGCCGTGTCATCATCCTCAATGTGACGTAGGTAGCTTACGGAAACTAAATTGTTCGTTGTGATTGGCAACAAAAATGAACCTAACAATAAAAGTGCAATCCCATGAGCGTATTGCACGACCTCGTCCTGCGGCGTGTCATCATCTGGCCGTCTTCTACTGAGGTGCTCACTCAACGTCTTGAGTTTCAAACAACTCGCACCTTTCATCTCCACCTCATAATTCACCTGCAGGCCAATGTAGTACCTCACATACTCCGCTCATTCCTCCCTACTCCACTCCGCGTCATCGTCGATCATCGGGGCACCTTCATTCGGAAGTCCCCAAATAACAGCCACATCGTGGAGAGTAATCGTTGCCTCTCCCACAGACAGATGAAATGTATGCGTCTCGCGGCGCCATCTCTCAACTAGTGCGGTGATCAAATGGGCGTTCAGCTTCGTAACCTCCCCGCAACATGCAACCCCGTAAAATCCCCATCGATGTAGCACCGACATAATTCGAGGATGTAGACCATTACGCTCATCCCAGAAAATATAACGAGCTGCACGCTTCACCGTCAGAACCCCATCTATACGACCACCTACAACACTGCTCGATCTATGTAAACTCTGTTGGCACAAGAGCGATGATGCCATCTGCAAGATAGTTACATAGAAACAATCAAAAATGAAATATTACGAGAATTAAATATTAGACGATAATTTGCAGGACTTAATAAATTCATACAAGAGTGAAGTATTACTTAATAAATTTATTATTATTATTATATTATTACTATTGTTATTATTATTATTCTTGTTGTCGTTTTTGTTCCATATAAATGAGATAAATATATATTTTTTAACAAGCCAAATGCATAAAATATAAAAGAAATACAACAGCAAACCCAAAAATTACTTAGGGAATTCATACAACAACAATTATTAATGTTCAAAGCAATGCGAATTACAACTTCTGAAAGTGCTAGCGAATTACAACATCGAACTCATGGAAAGATCATCGCCGCATCTAACATCAATGCATGGAACCAGAACGTCCACCGCCTTGTGAGGAACTAGCCACATCTTGTGCACGGTATTGTTGTCTTGCGCGTGCTTGGGGTTGGTCCATTTCATTGGGGATTCTACTACCCCTAAGTCGTCCAACGGTTCGCTGCCTCCTCGTGTGTGGATCATGAACCAATTCAAAACTTGCCCCATTCCAGTCCTTCGCATCGGGTAACGGTTCAATTGCCCCAGCAGAGTATGTACGTAGGTAAGCAGCAGTGCTGTAGTAATATAGGACGTAAACACAAGGATCCGCTCTAAATTCGGTACACACCTTTATTGCATGAGAGCACGGAATACTGCTGCTCACCCATCTACCACATGAGCATTATTCTCTCGACAAGGAAACTCGAAAGACTGGACTACGAGCTCCTCCGCTGACCTTCACAGAGACTTCGGTCGTTTGTGCCTCTCAATTAAAGCCCGTAACATGGTAAGATGACCCTAATCGTTGTCTTTCTCTGAATAGGTTATATATCTTATCAGGACAAAATTGTTGCATGTTATGGACTCTTGTCGCATCTTTCAAATGATCATAGAATTTTTGAACACTTCGAAGAAATGTGATTTGGACTATGGTAGTTATTGGGGGCCGTCTAGCATTCATCACTCCATTGATGCACTCGGACATGTTGGCCGTGAGGATGCCACACCGTTTGCCGCCGTCGTGGGACAGTGTCCACTTGCTCTTATCAATGCCATCCAAGTACGCAAATGCATTCGGATCAATCGCCTTAATCTGCTCCATTATTTTGTGAAAGATTGCAACCCTGGGTTCTGCTCCAGCTTTGAAATACATATCCTTCAATTTCACAGATTTGGCATGCGCATTGAAGTTAGAAGAGACATTTCGCAAACAAAAAACATTAGAAGAGAATGCCAGAACATGTTCTAGTGCATTGAGTAGTCCGGTATTCCGGTAAGATATAAGACAAACCCCTTCTATGTCGCGAACAATATATTTTATAACCATGTGAAGGAACCAATGCCACGAGCTGTAACTCTATGTATCAACAACTGCGTAAGCTAGTGGCACAACTTGTTGGTTGGCGTCAACTGTAACTGCCATCAACAGCGTGTGCTTGTACTTTCCAACCAAAAAGGTTCCATCAATACTGATAACCTTGCGACAATGTCTAAAAACCTCGATACATGGTCGAAATGCCCAAAATACAAATCCTAATATGTGCACATCGGGTATGCCAAAAGATTTGTGTCTCTACTCGACCATAGTCCCCGGGTTGTACATCTGCAAGGCCTCCATATATTTTGGTAAATATTGGACCGACTGATCCCACGTCCCGTACACATTTTCACGAGCCCGCTACAAACCATGCCACGCCTTGTGATACGGCACAAGATAACCATATTCTTGTTTGACAGCCTGCTGGACATGGAAGGCGCTATATAACGGATCTTGCTCGACGTGGCTGATAATGAGCATAGAAATCATATTTTTACACAAATTGGGGTGATCATTACGTGTAAAAGATGCTAGACATTTGTGCTCAGAACCCGATCTTGTGATTACCCAAGCACCATTCCGTTTCCGAAAACTAGCGCGGAGCCACCATCCGCATTCGGATGATTCGTTAATACTTACATGATTCTCACCAAGTGAATTCGACATGCAAATAACTTTCCACATCATAGGATTGCTTTCTACCACTCTATACGAACACTTGGCGACGCGCACGAAGTAATCTTTGACAGCCCACATCAAATGTCTTTTATCTCTAAATATCATGCCTATTCTCAACACTCCTTCGTCTTTATTGTAATATAAGACCGGTTGAGGGACACCAATAGAATTAATAGGAACGTCTTCGTATACGTGATCGAAAAATGGTATGTTCTTGTACAGTGCCGATTCTCTATCCGCTCGTTTATGGGTTATAGGGTCAATTTCATTCAAGGTAGGTTCAAAAGAATCTTCATCTGGTACGCTACCCCCCAACTGAAAGAATTTCTCGTCAGTTTCATGACCATCATCATCTAGTTCATCTAAACCATTTTTAGAATCGCTTCCTTCATCTGGTCCGAAGCAATCGGCGGGGTAGTCCGGGATCGACGATGGGGGATGATGCTCGATGGAATCTACATTTGCATATCCACTCTCGTCTCATAGAATTGATGCATACATGTCATATTCATTGCCAGAAGACATATTCGACATATGCGCGCTTACTTCTAAAAATATAAATAAATTCGTATATTCACATAAGTAATAATTTCTTAAATTCAAATATTTGCATAATTAATCATTTCTCACAAAATAAATAAAATCAAATATTCACATAATTAATAATTACATCACAAACAAATAAATTCAAATTTTCACATAATTAATAATTTTTCACAAAATAAATAAAATCACATATTTCCATAATTAATAGTTTTTTCACAAGCAATTAAATAGAAGGTAACAATTGAAGGTCAATATTTTCCATAATCAATTTTCATGAACAATTCACAAAAAGACTAAAAATTTGCATAAAAAATAATAATTTCCAGAAACAATTAACAATTAACAAAATAATTCACAACCAAACCTAATAAGTTTTCATAAATGTTCATAACTAAAATTTCATAAATATTCACAAGCAATTAAATAGAAGTTAATAATTTAAGGTAAATATTTTCCATAATCAATTTCCATGAACAATTCACAAAAAAATTAACAATTTGCATAAAAAATAACAATTTCTATAAACAATTAACAATTAACATAAATAATTCACAAATAAACCTAATAAGTTTTCGTAAATGTTCATAACTAAAATTTTGTAAATATTCACAAGCAATTAAATAGAAGGTAATAATTTAAGGTCAAGAATTTCCATAATCAATTTCCATGAACAATTCAAAAAAAATTAACAATTTCCCTAATCAATTAACAATTAACAAAAAAATTCACAAACAAACCAAATAAAATTTCGTAAATATTCATAACTAAAACTCAAAAACATCTAAATTTAATATATACAAACAAAAAATAAATCTAAGTGCAATTCATTACAATTAAAAATAACAATAACAATAACAATATAATACATAAATACTAGAATGAACAACTAATAAACAATATAATAATAAGAACTTACATTTTTTTTTCTTGTTTGGACAGCTTCTTCAAGCTCCTCTCCTTCACGCAGCCGCTGGTGTAGGGAAGAGGTAAGTGTGTTTGTGTTGGTTTTAGGGTTCCGATTTTTTTTTAATGCAAAAATACCCCGGTACGCCTTTCCAAGTGGCATCCCGACCCCCTTTTTTTTTGTGTTTTTTTTCAAAATCTCCCGGGAGGCTATTTCGAAAAGCGTCCCGCCCCCCGGTATTTTTTTTTTTTCATTTCGGCCCAAAAACTTTGCATTGTTAATTTAGATTCAGGACGCTTTTGGGAATGGCATCCCAGTGTTCTTTTCTAGAACGGTTCTTTTTCATACCTTTTAGAATGTGAGCGGGACGCTATTCACAAGCGCGTCCCGACACATTTTTGTAACTTTATTTGAAAGTAACACATTTTTTAATTCATATCTAATATATATTATTTATTTAATTAAACCACTGAACTCCCATTTCTATTTATTAAAAATCAAATGTAATAACTTCCTAAAATAATACGATCTACGCACAATTAAATATCTATTAACTCCCATTTAGTACGCGACACCTGACAGTCACTGAACTCGTAAAATCACTAATGAAATATCTTGTAGCAATATTTTCTAATTAAAGGGTTACTCTAGTTTTATCATTTTATGTTGAAATCAGTCAAAGCAAAATAAGTAAATAAATTGAATATTAAAGACTATGTACACATTTGAAGAATTTCTTCCAAAAAAGAAAAAAACCATTATGAGCTTTCTCGAATTACAAATCATTTCGCTTAGATATTTTGTTATCCCTATTTTAGCCTCCATCTGACTCTCCCCTCCTCGAATCAACTAAAATTGAATTGTAAATGATAAAGTGTCAAAGTTGCCATTTCCAACTATCTAATTTTATTTTCCACACAAATTCCTTGAAAAGGTTGTTTCTCTCTCTCGAGAACAAATTTATTAACCCCCTTTAATGGGGTTATCATGACCCCCTTTTAACGCTTTTAGAGGGTAATGATATCACATCTTTCAATTTGTTGTGGGTGGACTGTTAAATGCTCACATCTTTTATAGGCAAGAAACCTTTTGTACGTTATTTATTTTATTACTTTTCTAAATTTACTTTTGGATCATGTTACCTTATTGTATTATAAAACTATCTTCAAGATTTATTCATTTTGGGTTTACGGACGCTTTGAATAATTTTATGCACAAAATAAAGACATTTGTAAATAAATTATTTTGAAAATATATGTAAAGTCAACTTCTTCAAAATTATGGTTAATAAAAATCGCAATGAAATACTGTTAAACAAAAAAAATGAGATTGTATAAATTGTTCATAGAACACATCATATTATTCTGCATAAATTAATAGGAATATTTTTCTAGCATTGTCGACTTCACATTGTCTTAAACCAAAAGTGAATCGCCCACCAAAAAAAACACCTCGTCGACAACCTGCAAATATATAAAATCTATGAGATGAATAAGAATTATGGAAAACTAAAACTAAAAAAAATATTAAATAATAAGTAATTACCAAAACAAAATTTGTTAGTTATTGTTTGCTACTGTGGTAGATTCATGTTGTTAGATGTTGACAAACTCAAGAAGTCGTGACTTCTAATGATTTCTGAAGGAGTAGAAACTTGGAGTGAAGAAGCCTGTATATGTTATATATTATGTACAGTGTTATCATTTTTATAAATATCGATAAGTTCAAACATATAGTTAATATTGAACTTGTTACTTCACATTTAGGTACCTCCCGTGACATTAAAAAATTACTTGAGAATAATTCCCTTTGTTGAGGTGATGCAACGTTCCATGATTGGAGCATGTCTTGCGGTTGTGGTGGTAAGTTTCATGTGGGTATGAGCCTCCTGACTGCATCCATTGCAAAGTATTATGGTGATACCATGCATGTTGAGTCATTCCATGTATCCCCTACAAAAAATTGACTAATCAAATAAATAATACACACACACACACACACACACACATATATATATATGTGTGTGTGTGTGTGTGTGTGTGTATGTGTGTGTGAGAAAAGATACACGACCAAGATGAAAAGAGAATGATTTTTTTTTCTATTATGAAAAATAAGATCACTCTCACCCCATGTACAACATGATTAGATCTCAATGGTCTTTCATTTATGATGTGGCCTGAATCCCCATGATTTGTCTTGCAATCTTCAAAATAAAAAAAACATAATTAACAAATAACCCATTAGTTCTTTTGTTTTTCAAATGCAAATAAATAAAATAAGTTTAATTAACAACTAACGTTTTAGTGATTTCTTCTTCTGTGATTTGGTTTTTAAAGGACCTTTTATTATCTTGCTAGATTGACCTCTAGAACGTTTTTTTTTTTCGGGTCTCGCAATTGTGCATCCTCCTGTAATTTCGGTGAATTATGATGTGTATCGATCAGAATGCTCCTATTCACATTATCAAAGGTGCCTAAAAAATCGTCAATCTTTGCTTCCATTTCTACCAAAAGTGATTTACTCAACGAGAAAACATCTGAGCACCTTGAACCTTTGGACACAATTCTTTGCAAAATACAAGATAACTCGCTATAATGGGCCGTTAGCATCGGATCACTGTCATTTGGAATTATCTCACCTATAGGATCACAAATAATTTCATATGAAGTTGTTTGTGACCATCTTTTCAAATTATACTTAGGTAATTTCTTGTATTCTAAGTGGCGAAATAGCTTCAATGAATTCGAACAAAGAATTCTCACAAACTCAAATTTTCTACACGTGCATGATACCACTTGCTCTGACTGGTTGTAAGTAAGTATGTGAATCCTTTTTCGACCTTCAATCTCCTTATCTACATAGGTACGAGTATCTCCATCATCATTCTCCAACTCCAATGAAAAATCAATAGTTTGCTTAATAGCTTCCTGAAAAGAGCGAAATATTTTTCTCGTGTACCTTTTTGCTGCTTCACATTCCCAGAACAATTACAAATCAAATTCGGTGTCGTTTGATGAGTTAGATGATTGGCCTCCCTTTCTTTTTCACGACGATTTTCCATGGCCTTTGAGTACAGGTGTACGAACTCTCGGAGAACAATTCTGCCATGCTTAAAATAATCTTTCAAAAATTTATTGATGCTCTCACTTCTTTGCGATGTGGTCATGCCAGCACAAAAGTGATTACGACTATATACTTGAGCCCATTTTCACCTCAACTCATATATTTTTTGCAACCACTCATTACCTCTAAGCCCATTATCTTCAAGCAACTTGTCCCAACTTTGTTCAAATTCTTCAGCTGTTGCAGGATTGTAAATGCAAGCTTTGAATTGTGAGGAAAATGATTTATATCCATTACTTCTCAAGTTTCTTGCGGCATTTTGACAAAAATGCCACAAACACAAACCGTGATGGGCTTCAGGCAATAGTGCATCAACAACACTTGATATGGCTGCAGAATGATATTTGAATACGCTTTTTGGTTTTTTTCCGCCCGTAGCCTCAAAGAAAGTATTAAATAACCACGTAATCGTAGAAGTTGTTTCACCATCTAGTAGACCACATCCGAATAGTGTCGTCTGCCCATGATGAGTGACGCCGACAATTGGTGCACATAACATATCATAATTATTTGTTCGAAATGTTGTATCGAAACAAATTGCATCACCAAATAACCCATAATCTCTTCTCGATTTTGCATCACAAAAAATACACCACATATCTCACCATCTTCGTGGGTTCGAAAAGAGTAAAAAAAGTGTTTGTTTTCCCCGCTTTTTTGTTTGAAATATTCAAGGAGGCATTCGGCATCAACCTTTTTAAAAAAAGTAGCTCGAGTTCTTTGTAACAAATTATTGCAATCGTTCTTTGTGAAATTGAGATTTTGGGCTCCGCCAGCTTCTTCACACATGTATGAGGAAATTCGGGCTTGCTTTATTCTGGACGAACACATTTTCCTCATCATTTCAGCTTGTGAAAAATCAACTTTTCTTTGCGACCTCAAATAATGTGAATGCTCGGGTGGAACAAGATCATGAGAATGCTCTGACTTGAACTCAATTAGTTTATACTTATCTCGAGAAACCCATTTAACCACAAATATCGCCTTACAATCGAACTGCCAAATATCTCTTTTTCTTTGGGATGTGTTGATCTTTGTAGGATTGCCTTGACATGAACAAACTAATGCTTGTCGTTGGATGATATTCTTGTCGGATTTTTTCTTGTTTGTTCGTAATATCCTTATACTAAATCCAATCCCCCTTGTATATATATTATAGAAATCATAAGCTTCCTCCACTATGTCAAAAGTCATTCCAATTTTTGGCTCTCCCTTCTCATTTATATCATGTGCAAAGTCATGATCTCTACAGCCCCCACACTCTTCATTAACTAAGGGAGACTTCTCATATTCGTTAAAACCCAAATCTTGAACACCCATTTCTTCAAAATAATTTTTGGCATTTGCATCCAGATTTAAGCTTTTGTAATTATCCACACTAGTTTGTAAAAAGCAAAATAACAAAAAAAAATTTATCAAAATATTTTTTTATATCAAATCATCAAGTAGCGATCAAATTAAATAATAGAGTCTAACTCTCATGATGGTGCTATAAAGAAAAATACTAAAGTTTTTGTAAATTTGTATATACTGAAACCAAATTTCTCACTTATCCATATAGATATTTGTTTCTCTGTAAAGGAACAATCACAAGTAAGAAGGGGGAGTGGGGTCATCAAATATTCACAAATTTTTTAGATATTAAAAGTCTCATTTTAAAGAATAATAGAGAGGGGAAATTGAGTCAGCAGAAAGAAAATTGTAAAAAAAAAATAATAAAAAACCCTGAATCATTGACGTTGTGTGGATTGTTGAACTCCAGTTTTCCCCAAATTATTCCTTCGGCAAATTTAGTTTTTTCGAACCCTAATTTTGTTTTACAAAACTGTAAAATGGAGATTTATTACCTTTTACAATATTAATGGAGTGTTTTATGAAACTTCTTGAAGAATCCAGGTTTAATGACCACACATTTTTATTTGAATCCAACAATTTAAAAGAATAGACCCACAAGTTGTCGGCACATGTTTTTTAATCCCAAAAATTTTTAAAATGGGACCCACAAGAAAGTGTTGAGGGAGGTAATGTTAACCCCCGGTAAAGAGGGTCAAAAAAATTGTACTCTTCTCTCTCTTCATCACCCTCAGGCTCAGCTCTGTTTCTCACTCTCGAGGAGAAGAAAACATCTACAACACATTACATATATATAGAAAACACATCAAATTCTATAATTACACAAACTGCCTGTTAAAACTCACCTTGATGGAGGAGGATATTGGATCCGAAAGAGGGAGAAAGAAATACTTAAAAAAAGTTAAAATATAAATAGAGGGAAAAATTAAATAAGAAGGGTAAAAATAACTTTTTACTTTCATTTAAATAAGAAATAAAAGACCCAATTTGTAGTATTTGTTTTTTTTAAATGTGGGGGTACAATAGTTATTTTGGGTAAGTTTTATTCATTTATTATTTTAGTTTAAATAAAAAATGATAGGTAATGATTCAATCATGCCACGTAAGGATCAAAGCCCGATTGGGATTTTTTTTGTACCATATTTGATAATTTTCCCAACTTAGTTGACGTAGTTTGAAGCTGTCTAATATCATGTACCTTTTTTGCAAAGTGGCCAACATAATATACCAAAAATGAAATTTTCCATTTTGAAGGTGGAGAGAGCCTAAATATGTTGCCTTTCAAGATAGTTACCATTTTATACATATTTATATTAAAATCTTTATTTGATGTGAAATAAGTTGTTAGTGAAATAAGTTTATTAATCTTTGTTATGGCACATATCCTGAAACCAATCATGTTTACAGTTTATGATGAAGGAGAAATTAGAGCAAGAGTCGGATGTATAGGTGCCAAAGGAATAAAAGATACTAAATATTCACGCAAGCTATATGCCGGTATTTATGGTAAGAAACCTCAGTTCTCGGAAGGAGCATTCTTAAGAGATGGGTGAGTTGTTTTATAGAGTACCGACCTGGAGTATGGGAGTGGCAAGCTCTCACAATGGGTAGCGACCTCTTATGGTTCTAACCAGCACGACGCTGGGTGTTGGGCTTTATAATTGTTGGGCCCGAACGGGCTAACATGGATGGTATTGTGGGGTTCCGGCGAACTATATCAAAAACATCACAGGCCCAGGCCTATTTTGGTAACTTTAGCAAGAGATCTATTATTTATGGGAACTTAGCATACAGGAGAAATCCTAGATCTAAGTCGGTCATAGTATTTACGAAATTATAGTAGGAGAAGGTAACCTAGCTTGGGGAATACTTCTCTTGTCTATATAAAGGGGTTCAGGCCTCACTTTTATTTTAAGTTGTTTTTTATCACGGTTTAGGCACTCGAAATATCTCTCGCATTATCTGACTTAAGTATCGGAGGATCTTCGCCGGGGCCGTCCATCGCCTTGGCGCAGGTGTTGTCTTTGCAGGATCGATCAGGTCGCCAAGAGGCTCTTGGAGATCAATCAGGTTGCTAAGACATAGTTCGAAGTCATTCAGGTTGCTGATCTCATATTTGAGGTTATTATCTCATATTCTTGAAGCAACAATCTTTTTAGTCGCATCAGTTATGACACATATCCTGAAACCAATACCTTTTACAGTTTATGATGAAGGAGAAATTAGAGCAAAAGTCGGATGTATCGGGGCCAAAGGACAATAATCATGCGAATGCCACTACATCCCCCTACCGTGAGCTTGTAATTGCAACTAAAGATTTCAGGCAAGAGCATCTTCTTGGAGAAGGTGGTTTGGACTTGCATACAAGAGAATATTAGAAAGGACTCGCTTGGTACCCTTCTTGAAATAATTTAGGTTCCCAAATTCTTATAAACATGCAGTTTGATGTGTTTGTTGCAACACGACAAGAAACACACTGCTGAAGACTTTAATAGAAAAGTACATTAAAACACAATATAAAAAAATAGAAAATTAAAGTTGAAAGAGTTGATGACACGAGACGATTTCAATATTTTGCATACTTGTGTCGAGCCCTTAGATCATGCATAATTTTGCAAGTTGGCAGATTATTGCAATTAAGCACCTAAATCATTAGGGTTTACAAGGCGACAACGAGTTTCTGGTCGAGGTTTTCATGCTCTCTCTTCTGCTTCACCCCAATATCGTCAATTCGATTGGTTACTGCGTCGAGGGCGAGCAACACCTTCTCGTGTACGAATTCATGCCAGGAGGTTCTATAAAAGATCGCCTCCACAAAAAATTATAAATTCATAAAAAACTATTTCCTATTTTCCTTTAATTCATGCTTTATAATTGGAGAGTGTATGCAGAATAGTGCTGTTATATGAGTCGAGTCGAGACCGAGCACCCAATGTTTGAACTCGGCTCGAGCATGTTTCGAGCCTAACTCGAGCTCGCCTGTTCACATTAACAAGTTTAAATTAGAGCTCGGCTTGGCTCGCTAGTTGCAAATTCAAGCTCGGGCTCGACTTGCTTTAACGAGCCAACTCGTTAGAGCTCGAGATGGAGCTCGAAATTTATTTACTTTGAAACCTATGTAAATTCTCATAAATTGTAAATAAACCTGTGCCAATTTGACATTTTGACTAAGGCCCTGCTTGTTTAGACTTATTGGAGAAGTTTAAAACTTATTCTCACCCAATAACTCTATTAAAGTGTTTGGTAAAACTTTCAATAAGCTACTGATGACTTATTGGATCACAAAAGCACCTGTTAGAAAAAAGTTACAAAACGTAATTTTTTCCATCAGCTATTTATAAAAATATAAAAATCTCATTTTTATCCTCTAAAGTCTTTCACAAAATTATTCTTCTCCTCTATTAAGCGCGACTAATCTGAATGCCGCATACAAAAATTTGTGTGGGAATATTTTATTATTTTTTGAAAATCTTTTATTATTATTTTTTTCAATTTAGAGATAAAATTAGTTACCCCCATGCAAAATCACTCTTGACATCAAGGGGTGATTGTTTATAATATCATATAATAGTTTTAGGATTCCAATACTTTATTTGAACGTGATCTTTGGAATAATTCTTCTTATTATTAATTATTATTTTATCTTTAGTTTAGAGTTTTTGTTATTTTTTCTTAAATTTCTTTGATTTTTATATATACGTGTGTATATTGTTTTATATCATTATATCATGTCTATATTGGTAAATTAATATTTAATCAGCTACTCTAATCAGCTACTTCACCAAGCAGTTATTTATTTTCAGTTAGCAGCCACCAGCTATCAGCTACCAGTGCTCAACCAATCAGGGCGTAAAACTCATTTGCAAAATAAATAACAAAGTAGTGAAATCACCATTCACCCCAGAACATTAATCCACACGAGTCACAAATAAATTCTGCAATACAAACCCTAAATAACAAAATAAAAGACAACAAGTCAACAACTAAATCTAAAAGACATCATACAGAAACATAGTTTGACAATAAACACAAATACAGTTTCCCAATAAACTCCAAAATAACAAAATAAAAGATATTAGCTCAAATTCAAATTACATCAAGATTGACAATAATTTCATCATTCGATAATCAAATACAGCAACTTCGACTAACACTCAATCTTGAGGAAGTTCAACCTCGTGATAGGTAGATAATTAAACAACATTCGATGAATTCTACAAAATAAAAACAAGAAAGTCATTATATTTTCAACCTCGTGATAGGTAGATAATTCTCCGGTTTAGGACTGAACATGGTTTGGTTAGACGATTCACTGTCATTTTCAGGTCGTGTGTTCTTTCTTTTTCATTATTTTTTTAATTTTTATCCGCTTTTCTTGATTTTGAGTTGGGTTTTCATTTTGTCGATTTTTTCATTTGGGCGATTATGTTAGTTTAGGAAAAAACTAACATGAGTTAAACCTAATTACAAAAATTATTCACGAATTTTTTTAATTAATTACACACATAGGTACAATATGTATGTTAATGGGGTATTTGTAATTTTGAATAATAACTGAACTGTTTGCTCCCCCACAGGGTCTGTACGAGACCTATCTCCGATCTTGTTCAATCGGACCGCAAATGACAAATGCCTCTTTCTTGTCAACACTCTGGCCCTTGTATTTTTTTTAATTAGCTTCTTTTTTGTCGATTTTCAATGGTGAATCTAATTGTGCGGCGTATTTGTTTTTGTTAACTATATTTGAAGGTGAGGAGATTAGAGGCGCAAGGCGTGCTATCGAAGCAGGCAGAGGCGATAATATGGAATCTGATTGAAGTCTTTAACTTCATGCTACACCGCAACTGGTCAGATATATAATTTTCTCACTCCATTCAGTCCACAATTGATCACTAGCACTTATTTTATTTATATTTTAAAATTACAATTACCCTTTGACATATATAATTATTTTAAAACTGCACCTCTAAGAACGATGATATGTTGATAGAATGATGATTAAGATATCAGATGCTTTTGTTCATTGGTTGCTTGATAATTGATAAATTTTGTTTTTCAATTTAATGAATATTATTGTTTGCTTGGATTTAGTTCCCGGTTCAAATGATAATTGTTTGCAGAAAATAAGAGAATTTGTGCGATCTGAATATGACCATGCTTGCTTACGTTCTTGTCGTTCACGTGCTCGATCAAATTTGTGCGAACTATATATACTTTCTTCATTTTTTGTGGTTTAAATATATGCAGCCAAAATTCATGTGTTATTAAGTATCAAATCCTGTAAAAGAAACACCAACTTTAGTCATGAAAAGCATGAAGATTGAATGGTTCCCTGTTCCTATTAATATGTTTCAAACTGATTATATTCAAAATAAGCCGAATTTATTGAGCCAGCCTAAATAATTACTGGTAGGGCTTTGGAAAAATGATCGTTGCTTTCCTTGTGATTGTACTGTGATGGTTGCAATATTTACTATGTTTTCTACCTTGGTAATTTAAATTACAAACTCTTAGTTTGATGTATTTGCTGTCATTTAACTTGTATTTGCTGTCATTTAACCTGTTTCAGATTACAAACTCTTAGCTGAACTAGTAACATCCGTTATCGGCACTTTGATATTTCTTGGTACAAATTCTTATTGATTTGACTTGAGCTATCGTTATTTTGTACTCTTTCTTCCTTTTTTACCCTTCTTATCCATTATTGTATGGCTATCAAATTTTTTGCATTCTGTTGTAATCTTTTTTACCACACGTTTGCCACTGCTGGGTTCGATGGAGCCTTTAACTTTTGGGACAAAGATGGTGTTTTACATGTAATTGTGGTGTTTTTGTCGTGTTTATAATTAGAGTTTTATGTTGATTTTACTAGTTTTTAATCTAGTTTCGTTAGGATACTCATTTGTTTTCTCGTTTTGTTGTTTTTCGTGTTTCTTGCTAATTTTATATTTAATTGAGTTAAATGGATTTAATTAATTGGAGGTTTGGTGTAATTCTTGGGTTTTGCTATTCAAAATTATCATTTAAAGGGTGACTTAATGATTTGAATTCAAGGTAAGGCATGGAGGCCAAAACTCAAGCCCAGTCTTACCCATTTGCATTCCCCAATCGGTGCCAAGAGCAAGCTCAAAAATGGCTAACATTCTGGAATGGTAGCCTAGCCTTGCCCGTTTCCTTGCCCAAATTCACGTCAAAGCATGGCACGCAAGCCATGCCCATTTCAGTGCCCAGCGCGAGCCCATTTCGGTGCCTATCCACACGCCCTCGCGTTGCCAAGGCCGGCGCCCAGCATCCTTGCCCAATCTGGCGCCCAGCGCAGCGCCAAGGCCACGCCCATCCCTGCGCTCAAAATGGCGCCCATGCGCGCGCCGAGGCCGTGTGCCCATTTCCATGCCCAACATCAAGCCCGCGCACACGCCCTTGCCAACGCCTTGCGCCCCAACCCAAGCCCAACATCACGCCACCCTGCCGAGCCATGCTCACCCAAGACCGGGCTAACTAAGCCAAAAGGGCTAGCCAAGTGGCTAGAAAGGCCACTCCGGGTCAAACTTGGTCGAACCCGTGAAATTAAGCTTTTAAAACACAAATTAACTCATTTAAACCCAATTAAACCTAGTGTAAATAGAGGACTTCTCTCATTTTTGTAAGGATCCACCTCCTCCCAACCCATGCTTGGGTTTGGGACTTAATTTCTCTCTCTAGATTTAATTTCAAACTTTGCCTTGGGTTTGTAAGCCTAAGAAGAATTCAAGTACTCCCTTGGATTTTATTTTACTTTGTAATTTCATTCAAACTTTTGGATTCTCTTTTTAATTCAAATACGTTTCTTTTAATTTCATGCTTATTCTTCATTTTATGCTTTTTGCCTTAACTCATAGATTTCTTATTAGATCTTGTGAATCGTCCATGGAATCTAGGTGAGTGACACACCAAGATCATAGATCGAGTCCTTAATCGTTTTTATTTTAAATCTTTCATATGCTTTATTTTGGTTTTTATTTCCATGTATTGTTTTATGTTAAATCATAGATCTACTCTTTGTTTCTTGTTATTTTTCAAAAATATTTAAACTTTCACGTCAACTTTTATTGCTCTTTCTATTGGTGCTTTCAATTTTTGTTTATTTGCATTATTTCAAATTTTATGTTTATGCAAGCGTAGTTGTACCTTAGGTTCCTTTAGTTGTACTTGGTGAAATATTACTTTTACTTGCATATTTTTATTCTTGCCTTCTATTTCAATTTCGGCATACGCTCGAGGCATCCTACCAACTTGCATTTTACATTTTCTAGTTAGTTTAGTTTCTTAGGTTTTCATTTTGTTTTCGTATTCATTTATATTTCAAGCTAAAAACACATTGATTCTCACAATCGAGTCGAATCCCGATAATACCGAGCCAATGAACCTTTTATACCATTAAAAACTACAAAACAGATGACAAACAGAGGCTTAAAGGTATAGCATACTTCTGCTTCAGTTATTATTAGTTCTAGACTGCAAAAGCTTTTAATATAGATCTTGTCCTACTATTGTTCATTTTTCGTTTTTTCTTTTATTTAGAAGTGGTTCCTCCGTAGTGTATCTTGTTGGTAATGTCATCTCGCGGCGCCTCTTGGCTTTAATAGGTAATTTATTTATTTCATCGGCATTTTCTATATTTCGTGAGTTAGTTAAAAAAAATAGGTTGTTGACTTTATTTCAGGTGTTATTCCTTGTTTAATACATCTTCTAGGCCTCTTATTCATTCCAGAGTCTCCGAGATGGCTGGTAAGCTCATGCAGAACATCAATATTACAAAATATACCATAAGATGCCAGAACTAAAAGAAAGAAAAAAAGAACAGTTACCCTACAAAAATATAAATACTGTTTTATTTTTTTTTGAAATCAAGCTAAACCTCAGGGGTATGTTTGTAAATTATCACTTGTACAGGCTTAGATTGGTCAGTAGGATACGAGTGAAGCATCTTTGGTACGGCTTAGGGGGAAGATGCAAATATTTTTGACGAAGCATCTGAAATCAGAGTAACCATTTCCGTGGAAATTTTAGACTATCTCCCTTTTCTTCAGATTATTTAACTCACACAAGTTGTATTGTATACACATGTTGCAAATTTACAGGACTATACAAGAACACTAGAACAACTCAAGGACTCGAGAATAATAGACTTGTTCCAAAAAAAATATGCTCAATCACTTATAGTACGACTTTACTTATTTCTGTTTAATTTATTTTTCTGGTGACTTGAGAATGTAAGCGGAAGATATTTCCAATTAATTCAGGTTGGAGTAGGGTTGATGGCTTTGCAACAATTTTCATACTATGAAAGTGCAATACTTTCAACAGCAGGTATAAACTACTCTCTTTCTAAGTGCTTCGAATGACTTAAGACCACTTATAGATTGATATAGTAGAAAATACGCTAACAACTGGATATTACAACAGGTTTTTCATATTGAGCTGGAACAACAACATGGTTATTGTCTAGGTAATACATTCTCAGTTTATTATTATTATTGTTATTATTATTATTATTATTATTATTATTATTATTATTAGTGCAAAAAACGCGATTAGAGGCGGTTCAAAACAGCTTTTGGAGGTGGTTATGAACCGCCTCTTATATTAGCGACGCTTAAAGTAAAAAAATCCGGGCGGCGGTTCGAACCGCAGCTTAAAATTTGATACGGGTGGCGATTCTTCTCTAAGAACCACTGCTAATAGCGTTTCTTAGTTAAGAAGCGCTGCAAAAAACGGAAACCGGGCAGCGCTTCTTAGCTAAGAAGCGCTGCCAAAACTATTATTGGCAGCGGTTCTTATATAAGAACCGCTGCCAAAAATTGATACCGGGCAGCGCTTCTTAAATAAGAAGCGCAGCCCGGTTTCGGTTTTCGGCAGCGCTTCTTACTTTAGAACCGCTGCCAAAAGTTTTTTTCCCCTGCTTTTAAAATTCACAAAAACAGCTCCAAAAATTCACAAAATATGCTCCAAAATTTCTGAAATTCCCAAAATTTATTACAAACCAAAATATTCATAACAAATACAAATTGTCCAAACAAATATCCTTCATGTCATAAATAGCAAACAAAAATCATTCAAATATATCATCTCACACCATAACAATTTAATCTTATCAATATACTCAACATATGCTTACAATTAAGAATTTACAAGAACGTCAATAAAATATCTCGCAAACACATTCCGAATATCATCGAACTCCAATGGTAAATAAGGATCTTGATTTGGTATCCAATCCTTAAATTCAAAATATTGAAATAAAATATTAGATTTATTAACACTAACTAATTACGATTTAAAACTTCTCGCTGTATAAACATTAAAGATAATAATAAATAAATGAACTTACCACTCCAATATTTTTACTATTGGGAAAATTGTTGACAACGTCGTCCATATGCCTCATCACATAATATCCGCACTCGCTAGGCCCCGGTTGCTTGCGACACTTGAAAAAAAAGTAAATAATAAAGATTTGTTATATTAATACATAAAAATTTTAAGATTAAATAAAAAAAAAACATGTATTACCTTTATCCTAGAAAATGTTAAGCCTTTATCGTTCCCCTTTATTGATGATGCAATCCTAAAAGCCCTACATTTCAAAATATGATATTTGAGTATTTTCAACAAACACACCTAAAAAGAATTAAATAACAAAGAAAACTCATCAACTAAAAAAAAGAATTAATTTAACTTTCAAAATCAAATCTTTCGATATTTCGAGGTCCCGTGTGGAAGCTGGATCGAACAAGTAAACTTTTCGTACTTCTGGGCATATAACAATCAATATCCAATGATGCTTGCAATTAACAAGATAAAGAAAATGAAATATGGTACATATTATTAAATGACAAACATATCTAATGAATCAGTCGTACGAGTTATTATACGGTAGAAAAATTATTTTTTTATTGAATATTTCCCCCAGAACTCTTGCCAAATATTCTCTTGTAGCCTGTCTGTCACTTTTCCAGTGTGCTTGAGAACAAATTTCCGGACACAAGAATCCAATATCATGAACCCCAATTTCTTCCATTTTACTTGATATATACTTATAAACAAGAGAAGGAAAAAAAATTGCAATCAATATAATATTTTTTCTTAAATGAATAAGATAAGTTATATAATTTTATGAATCAAATATAGCACGTGGTAAATTACTTACAACAAAAAACCTTGTATAATGGAAATATTGAGAGAATCACCATTGCAAAACTGACCCAAATCTTGTCGAGTAATAAGGGTAGCAAAGCCATCATTCGTGTAATTGAACAGTTCTTTTGGTAGAGGGATGGAGAACTCACAATGATTTGGTTGAAATAACTCCAAAATCTCATGTAACTCAAACACATCACCATGAATCTCCTTTAAGATATCCGTGTTGACCAAAGGAAACTTAGGAAGACTATGTTCCTCTCGTGGAGCCTTTCCAAAAGACTTTTGCTTACCCTTATCCACAATTATTTTGTTATGATGAGATGGTAATGGTTCCTATTTCAACATTATTTATCTATCGTGTTTCTCTCTATTCAAATCTCGATAATTGTGTTTTCATCGATTGGAGATATTATTTATGAATGAATGAAATAAATAATAAATTACCTCGCCTTCAGGAAATACTAATTCTCTGGGCCATTGGACAAACGTGCCCACTGCTTGTGACAATACGAACAAATCGCCTTTATCAACACTGACCGGCAATTGTTGCTTTTCAAAACCATCCACGACCATTGTGATATTCACCTTCACATGATTAGCAAGCATTGAAATACTATGTAGCATTTGACCAGGGCCGGCGTTGTACACTTCGGCAAGGGCGACGATAACCACCGTATTATCTCCATTTGTAGAAATTTTAGTCAAACCAATACGACATTTAGCAGTATCCTATAAATAAAGTCGAAAACGTCAATTTTATGAAAGTAGAAGATTATATGGTAACTTGTAGGTTAGACTTACAACAAAATTGAACGTTGATTCACTAATGTTGGAAGATCCACTCTCTCGATATCCACGGGAAACGACCGGTGATGGTGCATCAGCAACCTTATTGGGGCCATGAATTCAAGCTCGGGCTAAAGCTTCATTCAACTGTCTAGTAATTTCATCCTTTAATGATTCAACTTTTGATTCATATTTCCTTTCAAGATCACATTTGAATTTATTCAATTGCTCTTCACTTAAGACTGTTCCTCGACTTGCTTGTCTTTTCTTCCTCCCAAAAAAGTGGCTGATTCCATGTTCTCCACCGAAACCTCTAGCACGCCCGGGGTGGTCCGCCTTACCAACAATAGCAGTTAATACATCATTGGTCCCTTCAGGAACCAACTTCCCCTGACAAACATCATCATTGACTTCATCCTAGTCAAAGAACAAATAAAAAAATATCAAATAATTATATATATTGAAAAAAAGAAAAATACATATATAATTTATTTCTAAAAGGAAAACACATATATAATCATTAATAGTTCATTAGAATAAAAATAATAATAATAAATTCGGTTATCTATTATAGTTATAAATATCCATGATACATAATGTCTTGCAAAATTATAAATAGTGGCGGCCTCCCCCATCAGCCCCCCGGCTTCGTCTATGGTGGTCAGGGGATCGAGTCCCCTTGTGTATATGCGCGTATAAGTGCATTTTTAATTTGTAGGCCTATTTATAAATTCATTAAAAAAAATAGTATGTATTAACTTGACTAATTTTCAAATTAATAGCAGAAAAGTTCATATGAATAGGTTTAAATTTCTAGATCCTAAAATATTATTACATTATATTTTTATTAGATTCTCATGTTTCATAAATAAATAGGTTATATATTTTTTAATACTTAAACTATAAAATAAACACTCTCGAACTTAGTACTTCACATCTACGATTAATTTATTCAGTACTCAGATTGTCACAATCGACCATTTCAAACATATTAAAAATAATGATTTATATTATATTTATAAATATTAAATAATTATAATATCATTTTGTTTAAAAGAACTAAAAATATAAATTAATAACATGAAGGGTAAAATTAGTAAAATGATATTTAACTCTTTTTGGTAATGTAAAAATTAATATGAATTCTTTTTTTAAATAAAAATGTAATAGACAAAATGAGATGTTAATTTTCTAAATACGACAAATAAAATATGAAGAAAGGAAGAAATAAGTGGCTACTTGTTTCACCATAAAGGGATGGGAAAGTCCCTGAGATGGTCAAGTTGGAGGGCTTTTAAACAAAACAAAAATAAAAAATAAAAAACTGAAATTAGTACCAATTAATCTAATGTATAAGATTTAGGTTGATCAATTGCATTTGTTGAATTAAACCTATTTTTTCTCCCATTCGGGTATGTTATTGCTATATCCCTTGCGTCCCATGTAATGGGGATACTTGTTCATTGATGCTCTCTCCAGATTTTTAGTTCTTAATTCCTGAAAAAAAAAATTACAAAAGTCGATTACAATAAAAAAAACACACCATATATTACAATAAAGCTAAATAAAGTTACTTACCAAAAACTCAGTAGTATTGTTATTTTGAACAAACGTCGACCAATCATATTGTGTAATTTGCCCCTTATAAACTTCATATGACGCCTCTTGTCTTTCCCCAATGCTATAGTCCAAAATATATATTTGTTTCGAAACTTACTCCTAAAACCTCTATGAGTTTCCATCTTCCTAATCACCATCCCCTTCTTTGATTCATCGATTACATAATCATGCTTCAAATAAAGCAATACATTACAAATCATCAAGTCAACGATAATTATCTAATATCATCAAAACATCACTACAAGCTATAAATTTCAAGTGTGTTGTTTTAGTTCAAGCTATAAATTAGAAAACTCAATTTGAAGTACCCACAAAATTATATATATATAGAAGAATGGAAATCTTATATGTATGGACATAAATTCAATTATAAATAGAAATTATTATTTTTATGAACTTAGAGACAAAGCAAAGGAAACTTGGATTCAAAGTTGCAGCTGCTGCATTTCGAGAAGAAGAAAGAGCAATCACAATGTATCTTAAACATTGGGATTCCCAGCTGAAAGGTCCAAAACTGGCGGTTGGATACCAGCTGCGCTTAGAATTTTCAATAACAGGATTTAAGGAAGTCAAAATAGTCATTAATATTTATATTCAGTTTTACAAATTATACTCGACGATGTTTCGTAATTTGATAAGGTGTTAAATTAAATCATTACAAATAGTCTCAAAGTTTCGAGCACAGTCCCAACATCTTACTCAATGGGAGACGGAGATTTGCAAAAATATCTCAACATTATTATCACGTTTAACATAAATTGAAATATAAAAGAAAATCAATTTGGCAATTGGCCCAAACCCACAAGTCAGTCACATAGCACCATTATATCCAGTAAACTAAAATAGCTTAATCATACACTATCTTAACTCTTAAGACTTTACAAAAACTGGCGGTTGGATACCAGCTGCGCTCATCCTCGGTTTGTTTTCTTTTAATTTGCATGTCATCAACTTAATATTATTTATCAATATGTGGTACAGTTGAGTAACAAAAACTTGAATTCAAGCATGCACATATGCAAAACCTTAGCTGAGAATGAATATACAAAACTTTAGATTCAAGGACGAACTAAACAACCTAGGGTTTGTTGGACACCTTAAAGTCCCTTAATTCCAATGTGCGATTTAATTTTTTGCTTGCATTATTGAATTATAATTCTTGTAAAAGTTCTTGCCAAAAAAAAAAACAAAAAAACTAAGGAATATAAATAGAAAATAAGGAAAACTGAATTATGGAAATTATTAGTCAAGAATTATTAAACAATTTTTGTCTCTTGTCTTTTAAACTGTATCATTCTGTCAGTCGGGTCGGGTTAAATGTGGGTACATGATGCTAAATAAAGTACTTAATTTTCATTGTTATGTAGTTAAGAATGAGATGAAACTATTTATTTGCCAGTAAATCCCTTTATATAACTACGCTAGTCCTTTTTAACTTTTTCAAAAGCGCCAAGATTCTACGCATCAGCATAGCCAAAGCTTAGAAATGTGATAACAACATCTATAATTTGGGATATATATATATATATATATATATATATATATATATATATATATATATATATATATATATATATATATATATATATATAGGGGTGGGTTCAAATGGAACCATATCATTATATGTGAACCTAGGGACTCATCTTGACAATTGGATTGAATAATCTAGATGGTTGAGAACATGACACGTCAGCAGTGTATTTATGGTAAATATTGCATTAAATTAATAAAAAGGGTATTTTCGACATATAACAACATTCATAAAGAACGCTAAATTGCTCTTTAGAAAGGACTACGGATAAATAAAAAAAAAAGCACTGCGGCTTTATACAAAAAGCATCACAAAACTCGTATACAATTACGGAAAAATTCAAAAATTTCAAAAAAACTCAAATATTCAACAAATAATTTTAAATAAAATTTATGTATAATTAAGTAGCAATATTTTTTCACATATAATTAGTGCTTTTATAATGTAAGTAGCAATACTTTTTTCATATTACGGCAGCGCTTTTTTACTACACTAAAACTGCTTTTTCTAAAATTGCATATAATTACACCGTGCAAATACTTGGAGTGCTTTTTCTAATATTGTTAGAGTGCTTTTGAACTACATTAATACTGCTTTTTGGCCAAACATTCAACCCTACCCATTCATTCAACCCCACCCATTCATTCAACCCTACATTCATTAAACCCTACCCAAAGACGAGGCCGGCGATCTGGACATGATCGTCCACCGCCGCAAGAAAGCCACCCCAGCAAAAACGACGCCGGAGCCGTCGCGGGGGCATGAAACCTTTGAAACCGCGTATGTATTGTCTCTCCATTTGTTTCCTTCTCCGCCCACGCATTCACTTCTTCTCTTACCTTATCAGACTTTGGAGAATTTCAAGAAAAACAAATCAAAGAATTAGTATATAAGCTAATCACAAACACACGTGGAAACGAAAGCATATTTAAATCCACAATAATATTGGGATAATATTGTGATTCTGTGGATTGATCTGGAAATCTGGGTAATAAATAACTCAAAAAGAAACTCAAATTATTAATCCAATTCATTTTATACAACAACCATTATAAACCCTACACCACAAATTAATAATTAAGCGTGATTAATTAATTAAAGACAGAGAACCAACCTTATTCCGAAAGTCAACTTGATTAGAAGCAGCTTTGTATTCATTCTCCACAATTTCTTTAAACGCCGGCTTTAAGGTGAGGCTCTGATCGACCCACCACCCCGTCGGCGAAAGATAAACGGGCCCACCGAGCGCCCGCCGTCGGCAAACAGCAGCGTCGCAACCTGTGACGAGGAAATCGGGGAGGGGGGATGGGGATGGGATGGGGCGGCTGGTTTGGTGGAGAAGAAGGGTTTAGGTGAGAAGTAATAAGAAAACACGGGCTGGAATTTGGGGATTAAATTGATTGATTGGATTTATGTAAAATGACCTAAAAGCCCTTTTCCTTCCATATATATAATTTAATAAATTTAAAAAATAGAAAAAATCTGATCCGTACAAATTATTAGATCTACGGCCTGAATTGGTTCCTAGGTTCGCATATATTGACGTTGGATCTATTTGAACCTAATACTATATATATATATATATATATATATATATATATATATATATATATATATATATATATATATATATATATATATATATATATAATTTATGAATACACATTTACTTCTAATAATATAATAAAAATTAATTTCTAAAAATATAAAAAGTTCAGTCCACATTTACTTACCCGAATCTCGACTCACATTTGATCCTTCATATCATCAGATACATCCTCCCACGTCATGTTGATATTAATCCTGGAACGTACCAACATGCTGAGATTGGTCGTGATGATGTCGCGTCATCACCAAGCGGCTGATCATTATAACCCCATCGATCTATAATCCTCGGTTGTCTTACCTTGGAACTAGATCCCTTGCCAGGTCCCCTCCCCTTTTTTCTTTTCCGAATTGGCGATGTATCAACCGAGTGATGCTCTTTGCCCTCGCCGCACGAATCCATATACCTGAAACAATTAACATACCAACATAAATACAAGACCAAGTGTGTTATTGACAAGTACTTTAACAAAAAAATAACATTTACAAGGAGAGTCGAGTCAAATAAAAATAAATAAACACACATTGATATTATTTTTATCATTTTATTATAAGGAGATAAGATATTGTATTCATATTATTATAATTAATTATTGATATTACTAAAAATGACAAACTTACAACTAAGATATAAACAATACCTTGTCACGTGCCGACACAAATGGGAGATCATCTTCATTACGATCACCTTGCACATTTACATGAGGTACACCTATAGAAAACGAGGGTATCTCATTTTCATCCGTTTCAACCTGCCCTTCAATTCCAACTATCTTTCGACTTGCTTGTAAAATAACTAACCATCTGTGGTCGGAAGGATCCTCCACATAAAACACTTGTTCTGCTTGCGATGCAAGTATAAACGGATTATTTGTGTAACCACAACGACTGAAATCCACTAAAGTGAAACCCATCTCATCATGCTTAACACCTCGACGATTATCAATCCATTTACAACGGAAAAGAGCAAACTTGAATTTTATATAGTCTAGCTCCCATATTTCCTCAATCCGACCGTAATATGGCATCTTTGTAAGAACAGGGTTATTATCTGATGTGCTAGAATAATCTATCGATGATGCCACTAATGTTACTCCACTATTTTGCATTACAGATTTTTCGTCCTGACGAGAAGTGTAAAATGTATAACCATTGACGTCATATCCTTCATATGAACAAATTGGTGTTTTCGACCCGTAAGCTAACCATTTCAAGTCAGATCCCACATCGTCGGACAAGTCAGAACTTTGTGAGAAAATCAAATCCTTAAACCACGTTGCAAATGTTTCATTATGTTCACGTGCCAACCTTAAAATCGTCGGCCCGTTGCAAATGTTTCATTATGTTCCTTAAAATCAAATCCTTCTCCTCTCGTAGGATTATGAGATTTCAAAAGATATTGATGTTGTTGTATATACAGATGGACAATTTGTAAATATTGCAGCACAAGAAGATGGGCTTTGCTTTGTAAATGATCTTCTACATTTTTCATCTTTTTTCGTCCAATTGTACCAACACCTTGAAATCTTCCTTCGTGTTTAGATCTTGGAAGTCCTAAATGATCAACATTCTTCAAGTAAGGAGTGCAAAAGTCCAACACTTCTTCATCGATTACTCCTCTAATAATGCTTCCTTCAGAGCGCCCACGATTTTTCACTTTAGACTTCAAACTTCCCAAATGTCTTTCAAATGGCCACATGTATCGTAAAAAAACTAGACCACATACTTTGATTTCCCCTACCAAGTGCACAACAAGATGCACCATAATGTCAAGAAATGACGGTGGAAAATACATCTCCAATTGATAAAGCGTAACAACAACTTGACGTTGCAACTCATCAAGTTTCTCCGGATGAATCACTTTGCTGCATATAGAATTAAAAAAAAAAAAGCACAGTCTCATTATTGCATACCTCACATATTTATGAAGAATCCCTCGGATAGCAACCGGAAGAAGATGTTCACTAGTGCAGAAACAGGCATTCTAGAACGGACAAAACAGGCAGTTTAGAACGGATTCTGCTGCGTTCTAGATGCAGCCGTTCTAGATTTGTCAGACAATCTAGAACGGATATTTTTTATCCGTTCTAGACTGTCTGACAATCTAGAACAGATAAAATATCCGTTCTAGATTATTTTATATTCGTTCTAAAAAGTCCCATTTTGGGTCTGCCCACGTTCTCTATAATACATTCTAGAACGTACAATTCTAAAATACGTTCTAGAATGTCGACATTCTAGAACGTATATTGTATTATATGTTCTAGAATGTCATATTTTAGAACGTACAATTCGGAATATACGTTCTAGAATGTCATATTTTAGAACGGATATTTGAATTATACGTTCTAGAATGTCATTATCTTAGAAAGGATATTAGAATTATACGTTCTAGAATGTCATATTTTAGAACGGATATTCAAACTGTACGTTCTAGAAAGTAGAATTTTTTTTTTAGAAAAATGAAATGAAAGCAGGTACACCAGAATTGCCAAATACCGGATATTTGAATATATTAATTATTGCAACAAAGTGAATAGCTTAATACAGATGAAACTAAAAAATAACCAAAATCCTTCTTTACCTCAACAATTTTCCCCGGAAAAGGAAAAAAGAAAAGGAAAAAGTCCAAATAAAAAACCTAAACTTCATAAACCTTGCATTCCTCCTCTGCAGGGTTAGTCTTGCAGAAATCATCCAATGAATCTCCACTTCCTTGGGGTTTTCACCCATAAATATGCAAATTATGCTAAAAAGACGAGTTATAGCCACTAAAAAAGCTTGAGCAGCAACCCCTGACCACTTTTAAATATGAATTAAAATTATTGGGGGAGAAAAAGTGAAGTGGTTAAACATTTAACCATTTTCACAAAAAAATTAAAAAAAGGCAAAACCTCGTTTGATCCGTTGTTTGGATCTTCAAGAAACTTAGCTGCTCCGAGTCCGACCTTCTTAGCACTCTCTACCAGAATTGCCCTTCAAACGCAAAGAGTCGACAGTTAGAGACTAAAAAATTATTTAACATTACTATAAAAGTAATAACTAAATGAAAAAACAGAAAAAGAAACCCGAGATGTGTTCTTACTTGTCGCCTATCTACTTTCCTTGCGTGAAATAGCCGAGGCAAAGCTCTTCGAAAAGTTTGTTCTGCTTATCGAGCCCTTGTTCTCCGGAAAAATAGGTAAATCTGTGGGTGTCCAAAGTATTTCCCCTGCAAATCAAAGACATAATAAGATATTTTTGGATTAAAAGACCCTTTTGAAACTTTGGCAAACTGATCTATTGTAGTAGAAGTGAATAGTACAAAAATACTCACGTTAATCCGGATGAAATAAACACGAATAGTTTGAAGCCAAAACGGATAGTCCACTACCTAAACTTAGTCTTAAGATCGAATCAAATCCAGGTTGAGGAGATTTATAATATTTTTTATTTATATTGTAATCATTACATTCCAACATAACAGATTGCTCAGTGGGCAACACCATTAATGCTAAATTAATCATTACATGGCAATGCACTAAAACGACGTATTACCATAAAATTAAACAATACACATACCATAAGTCCGATAATCATCCAAATATGATAAAGTAAGAATATGCACCTGAGTAGATACGTGGACATAAGCAATCAAAATAAACATAATTATCATATCAGTTTACCCATTCAGCTTGAAACCATTCATAATCCAAAGATTTTTCTGGAGCGTTCCTTAAAGAAAAGAAAAAATGTTGCTTCCAGATTGAGGGCAAACTATCTTTCTCGGGAATCGAGTCTTCATGAGATTGGTCTGAGTATGAATAGCAACGTTAGTTTTTATATACATAACTTGTAGTTTAGGATAAATGACTCCATAAAATATTGATTTACCTGTGTACAGAGAACTTAGGAAAGGCAGAATCCTACTCCGGTCAAATAAAGATTCTCTAGTTCAATCATACTTAGATAAGGTAGGAAAGGCAGAATCCACTCAAATAAAACAGACTACAAATCTCACCTTTCTGAATCAAACAAACTAAAGAAAACAGACATCAACGAATGGCGAAATCTCACCTTCTCTGCCTCCTCATCGCCGCTGTAGCAGCGGCCGCGTTCGCCCTCACCACCGCCGACGCTGGTGAAGACCTCAACTGGACTCCGACGAAATATAATGATGCTCAACTGAGATAATATAGAAAGGGGGAAAAAAGACCATGTGAAACATTTACTATCTATATGGCAACTGAGATACGTACAAATGCGACAGCCAACCAATTTGAATTTTCTTTGGCCTAGTTTATCTGAGCTAAAATGGAAAATTGAGTCGTTTGTGTCATCACTTTGCAACACCAAGCTTCTATTATTATGGCTACACGTGGTATGCATTTTCGTGATGCAATCAATTTCTGTGTAGAAGCACCTGGTAAATCGAAGAGAGCTTATTAGGTTATATATCATTATTTAACAATTAATTTTTCTAATTGTGTCGTGCTATCTGCATAAATTGATTGACAAAAGAATTTCCAAAATCAAGAAAAAAAAAAAGGAAATTCTGGGGCGGGCCAAAAAATTATATTATCGTTAAATACTAATATATTATCTCCGTTAGAATAAATTCATGGACAGAACGTACAATAAGCTTCAGAATCTGGATGCGTACCCTAAAATCAATGAGAACTTTTACAGCCGTACGCTATCCAGTGGCATTATCACCCTCGCCTCCTTCATCATCATTGCTTTGTTGTTCATCTCCGAGTTCAGATTATACCTCCACATGGTAACAGAATCAAAACTTGTGGTAGACACGACCAGGGGAGGAAAATTACGTATCAATTTTGATGTAACCTTTTCGGCCATACCATGCACGTTGCTGAGTCTTGACACCATGGATATCAGTGGGGAGCGACATCTGGACATAAGGCACAACATTTTTAAGAAAAGAATTGATTCTCATGCAAATGTGATTGAAGTGCGACAAGAAGGAATCGGTGTACCCAAGATTGAGAGGCCCTTACAGAGACATGGAAGCAGGCTTGAGCACAATGAGACTTACTGTGGTTCATGTTTTGGTGCAGAATTGTCTGATGAGGAATGTTGTAATTTATGCGAGTTCATGAAGCATATCGAAAGAAATGATGGGGACTCACAAATACAGATTTGGCTGGGAATTTCCACTTTGCCCTTGGTAAAAGCTTTCATCATGGAAATGTCCATCTCCTCAATTTGCTAGCCTTACAAACAGAAAGTTACAATATTAGCCACACGATTAACAAGTTATCATTTGAAGATTCTATTCCTGGAATAACAAATCCCCTCGATGGGGTACAATGGGTGCAGGGACTCCAAATGGAGTGTATCAGTATTTTATAAGGTGTTCCAACAGTATACACCAACATTAGGGGCTATACCTTTGAAAAATCTTATTAACTTATCACGTTGACTTCAAGAAAAAGTTAGACCCACCTCACTCTGGAAATAACTAGAAAGGTACCTCACTATGGAAATAACTAGAAAGGTCAGACCAAAATATCCTCAGCCAACTGTGTATATTTTAATTTGTTTTCTTTCCCACCCGTTTTGAATCAGATGAAAAACTATTTGCTATGTTCTGTAATACACTATTTAAAATGACATTTCATCTGTTATTCCACCGCGCAGATAATTACCACGTGCACAAAAGATACCATTTAACTTTAAAGTGTAAATCAAGCACGCGATGATGATCAACACAGTGTATATGTATGCTAATTACCAGAAGGCCATTAATTGATCAAACAAGAATAACCAACCTTCAATAATGGAGTCTGGTGCTTCTTGACCTGCAAATTTTAAGCAAAAAAAAAATTAATAAGATAACTTGGTTTTACAATCAATCCAGAAGTAGAAAACAACATCTATTTATAAGTAATACCGATAAAACATCATTATGATGCCAGAAAAAAGAAATCAAACAGTCAAAATCTCCCACCGCAAGCATCATAGTGAACAAAACTATTCATGAAAAATTGCTGAAAAACATAAGGTTTTTTAGAATACTGCCACATTGCAAGAATGTGACACAATCTCAAGCAAAAAAAAAAAAGAAAGAAAATCAAAATGAACAAGATATCCACCAGTCATCCGTTCAAATGATTTTCGGTAATTACAATAGAAAAGTCAGTTTCTTAAATTCCAAGAGCACAAATAATGAATCAAACAAGGATCCAGTTTGACATCAAATGCAACATTATAATAGAACTATTTTTCAGTCTTTAAAGTAGTCAGTTGATATACAAACATCAAAATCTCGGGGTCTAAACAGTTTATGAGAAGGAACTTTGACATTTTTGTTCATCAATAAGGCCGTACCGTGTAATCCCAACCATGCCTCCCTGCAAATGATATTGCAGCTTCTTGACTCTCAAAACTTAAAGCAGAATCACCAACATTTGAATACGGGTCTCCAGTGGATGTCCAACCCATTAATGGATTTTCCCATCTGTATATCAGTAAAGAATATATGGTAACTGAACAGCCACGGTGATAAAGTAATTGGTGAACAATTGACTATGCAACTACAACTAGTACAATGTTGTGGAATGGAAGCACGTAAAAAATCCATTATTTCTCATCTCATCACTGTTCATTGCACAAAGTGCAAATGTTATTACCAGTAATGGTGAAATGGCGAAAAAAGCAGTACATATAACTTAATAAGCCGGGAAGCAAAGGGACGATTATTATTTTTTTTTTGAAGTAAACACCCTATAATAAATTTCCAAATAACTGAAACAAGGGGGAAACACATGATCCAGATCCACTACATAGTACTTTTACCATGAAGATAGGCAATTATGAAATTAATATTTTAAGTGTAACACAACCATTTAAGCATATGAATATGGTCATGGGCTGAATTTGCTTTTACAATCATGATCGAAAAGAGGAAACTGGAACATAATCATCCTGCTTTCCTTCTCCACAAAAAGAATAAATAACAAAGATTCGTCATAGAGAAACTAATCAAAAATAAAGAAATTATAATGAAAAACAGGGGTATAGCCTCGATGTTTCTCGTTCCGAAAAAAAAAAATCCCCAAAATTAATTAAAAAAAACTAAAGTTAGTGATAGCTATGTAAGCAATCTATTTAACAATAACACAATATAGCACAAAAAGTAAGCACCTCGCATTGTAAATAAACCTTAGCCTAAAGACAGCCGGTTTCCTCAACGATTATCACTATGCCATGCTCAAATAATTCTATCACAGCATTTTAATTTAACGATCTAATAAGAAATTGTAAACGAAGAACAAATGGAAGCTAGAAAGGCGTAGAAGAATAAAGGGGAGAAGTTACTTGATGGCCCTTCCAATGGACGGAGGTAAGAGAGTCGAAGAAGCCTTGGACGCTGACCAGTTCGCACATTAAGTCTGGAACCTCCACCTCAGTCCCCTAAGCCGCCGAAGCCGATGATGTGGAGGATTCGAAGAAGGCGCATAGGATGTTCTTGTCGCCAAATTACTTTCGTCGCTATGTGACGAAATCACCGGAGAAAAGCCCAACCACCAACCACTTGAGCCTCCACCATCGTGAAGGAGGAGAGGAATTTGCGGCCGATCTATTTCAGCAGGAAACGCAGCGTTTCGTTCGTTTTCTCCAATAACAGGTGAAAAGGGGGCAGCACTAGAAAATTTCGAATTGGCCACAACTGAGCTGCGATTCTTGAAATTGACAACTAGGTTACTCTCGACTTGTTGTAGGGATAGATTGTGCGCTTCGGAATAAGCCGGAACGGCGCCGGCTGGGAGAACACCTTTTTTCCTTAAGAAGGGGCTCGTGACCGTAATATTTAAAATTGGAAGAAATTGGGACACAATTCTTGAAATTGATATTTGTAGGAGCTCCAACATCATGAGGAGTTGGTTTGGGAGGGTTGAATTCAACCGGAGGGACGCCGGACGGAGCTCCGCCATTTTTCCCCAAAAGGGGATCGACGACCAAATTTTGGGGAAAACGTTGCCTGCTGAGAATTGATGCTGGATTTTCAAAATTATTAGTGAGGGATGGGAGGTTGAGACCACTGGAGACTGAGGATTCGATTTTTCGGCTACCAATCGACGGCGACGATGACCCAGTTTTTGGAGGATTTCGAAAACTTGGATGAAGCGGGGAGAGAGAAAGTGATAATATTAGTGTCTCTGCGTGGCCGATAATAGTTCAATTATTTAATTTTTTTAAGTGTAATACCTAGAACGTATAAATATTAATACGTTCTGGGATGTTTAATTTACCAGAAGGTATTATAATTTTTACGTTCTAGATTATGACACGTACTAGAACGTATATATAAAAATACCTTCTAAATGTGGTTAGACTCAAAATTTTCAGAACGTACATTTTAAAATCCGTTCTAAGATTACGATTTTAATTACGAAAATACCACCGAACAGACATTCTAGAACGTAGCCGAAAAGTCCGTTCTAGATTATCTGTTCTAGAATGTGTTTTTTGTACTAGTGGTTGCATCAAAATATGGCAATCATGAGATTTCATACCAACTAATTTTGAATCTTTCAATGACACAAAATTCTTGATATTTGAACAATAGCCTGAAGGGACCTTTATTCTATACAAGCAATCACAAATATCTTTTTTCTCAGATTTCGTCAAAGTAAAGCATGAAGGAGGTAGGTAAAATCCCTTATCCCGTTTTTGTGGTGCCAACTCCATTCGCATCTTTAAATGCTCGGACATGTCTTTTCGAATGTTGAGACCATCTTTGGACTTTCCAGGAATGTTTAGAAGTGTTCCAATAATAGCTTAACAAACATTTTTCTCGATATGCATCACATCTAGACAATGTCTAATAGTTAAATCCTTCCAATAAGGAAGTTCCCAAAAAATAGATTTTTCTTTCCACAATCCATTTTAGGTCAGTTTGTACTGTTTTCCGAAAACCGTATTCAAGTCTTTCACTTTCTCGTACACCTGCAAATGACTTAATGGTAAACGTGCAACCCTGAGATCAGTACGACCATTGAAAGGTTTTTTTAATCTACGATAATGGTGGGTAATGGGAAGAAAACTTCTAAAATTCGGGAAAACAATTTTCTTGCAGTTTGGCAAGCGAAGATCAACTGTATCCTCTTCACATATCGGGCAAGCTTTAGAACCTTTCGTTGGATAACCAGATAGGTTTCCATAAGCGGGGAAATAATTAATAGTGCAGTACAACATAGCACGCATCTGGAAGTTTTTTTTGGTGTTCACATCATAAGTGGATACACCTTCGCTAAAAAGCAATTTCAAATCATCGATAAGCGGAGCAAGATAAACATCGATATCGTTGTCCGACTGCTTTGGACCAGATATTATAAGAGAAAGCATAGTTTACTTTTGTTTCATCGACAACCACGGTGGCAAGTTATAAATTGTCAATAAAACGGGCCAAGTGCTGTGTTGACTACTTAGAGTGCCGTGTGGATTCATACCATATGTGCATAAGCCAAGTCTCAAGTTCCTATGCTCCTTCCCAAATTCTGGGTATTTCAAATCGATTTGCTTCCACTGTGGAGCATCGGCCACATGTCTCAAAAATCCATCTTTTTTTCGATCTTCGGCGTGCCATACCAAAAGTTTAGGATCTTTTGCATTTGAAAATAACCTCCTGAACCTGGGTATTATCGGAAGATACCACAAAACCTTCATTGGTGTACGATTCTTTCCACTTTCAGTGACACCAGATGCATTTAACTTTTTCTTGTACCGTGAAAGATGGCATCTTTGACATTCATCCAAATCCTCATACGCCTTTCGATACAAGATACAATCATTCGGGCATGAATGAATTTTTTGAATTTCTGTTCCCATAGGGCACAATAGTTTTCTAACTTCATAGTTCGTTGAAGGAAGCGTGTTCCCAGGAAACATTTCCTCAAGACCTTCCAATATTTTTGTGAAACTTTCATTACTCCATCCATGCTTCACCTTCATGTGAAATAATTTTAATATGGCAGATTACTTGGAGAATGTTGAATTTGGACACAAGGGAAGCTTCGCTGCAGCCATCAAACTTTCATATGCTTTCGGTTGATAATCAAAATTGTCTTGAACATCGATCACAAAATCATTGGTTCAATCATCTTCAAATTTGTTGCTTTCACTGTCAGCCGAATGGTTTGAAGCATCTTCGTTATGAACACCAATATTACTAGTGTTCGCAATTTCATCGGCCTTCCTCTTCAAATTTACAGGATAAGCATGTTAAGAAGCAGCAGCATCGCCTTCTACAGAAACCTCTCCATGAAGTGTCCAAATAATAATAATTATCTCTGAATCCTCGTTCGAACAAATGTGCATAAATTTTTAGCACATCGATTTCCTTACTCATGTTGCGGCAAACTGAACAAGGGCATAAAACTCTATCATCTCCTCGTTGTTTTTGATACGCAACGGCTCTTTCAATGAATTCATGCACTCCTGCCAAATATGTGGTAGTGTTCTGAAGCCCGTACATCCAATTTCGATCCATCCGTAAACAAGATTTTGTGTATTAGAGGATTGATGTAGGTGGACAAGTAAGAAAGGGAGAAGGAGAAATGAGAAGTGGAGTTGGGAAGTATCAGATTAGTTAACAAATCTGATCACAGAAATTAGTCAACTAATTAGATATGTGATCAAATTAGTCAACTAATTTGATCACATTTTCCATTTCAATAATAGACAGAAAGGTTAGTGTTGTAGAGCAGTATATAATTTCTCAGCTCCTAATCTTCATAGGCGACCATAACCCTTCTTATGCCTCTGCCTTGGGTTTTCGAATGGCCTACGAACCATTCTTGGAATTAATTAATTATTTAATTAATTAATTAAAACTAGCTAACTAGAGCTCATCGGGATGTATACATTTCTTTGCAAGGCTACTAGGCTAAACCAGTAGAACCGTTGAGTCCAATTTTGCAAACAATGTTTATAACTATTAACAAAAACATTTGTGTAGTTTTTTTTATATTTATTTGGTTACAACTCCACTCGAATAAACATGACATTAGTCATTAAAGGTCATAAATGCACTATAAACTTAACCTTTGGTGCTTTTTGTAGTTATCAATCACATTTGTTCATTATCTAACATTTTCATCCCAAATCCTATCAAATTCAAAAGTATTCTATTTATTTTTCATATAATTATCACAATATTTTCTTAAATAAAAAACTAAATCTAAGGTGAAAGAATTATACCAGAATTTTGCATTCTTGTCGTATTAATCTTAATGAAACGTAAGTTAATTAAAATAGTAAAAGTCGGAATTTCCGCGATTCCTATGATATCCACTTTAATCTACATTTATATTTTCCGTGATAGTGCATGAACAATTTTACATAATGAAGCCTAATGAAGTGATGACCCGATCATTTAAATTGTATCCAACAACTGATCAAGCTGCTAGATATGCATGTACAGGTATTAATTCAGTCTGAAGATATATTAATTAAAAAAATATTTATGAATATTGAATAGAATTCTTTGACTGCATATGTGTGCAGCCATATCGAAAGACTCAGATTTTGGTGAAGTTGATAGAGCAGAATGTCAATTTACTACTATAGCTACTGTTCTTGAAAATGGATCACAGGTTTGGCCACATGCAACATTATTGTTTGAAATATTTTACTCCAGTTATTTATAAGAAGTGGTGTCTGATATGATTAAAACCATTTTCCGAATAACTAACAATAATCCTGGTCACTATTCAGATTCCATTCACTACTAGAGAAATAGCTTTCTAAGGCTGTTAATTAAAGACGGTTCACTGAAAACAGCCTTAAAAATACTTTTAACGGCGGTTGTGGCTAAAACCACCATTAATAAGGTCATTTTACTGCGGTTTTGACAAAACCGACGTAAAAACTGGAGGCCAGCTGAATTTAACGGTGGTTTACAAACAATCGTCGTAAAATCTAGAACATTCTACGGCGGTTTTTTGTAAACCGCCGTTAAATTCAGCTGGCATCCAGTTTTTACGTCGGTTCTCAAATAACCGCCGTAGAATGTTTATGTTTTTACGGCGGTTCTCAAATAACCGCCGTAGAATGTATATATAAAATAAAAATACGAAAATAAAAATAAATCCAACGCCACGTCACGGATCCTCGTGCTCATTGATCTACTGATCTCCACCGTCCGTTCAAAACAAATCTACTGATCTCCACCGTCCATTCTAAACAAATCTATTGATCCCCTTCCTTCTTTTCCTCTCCGTCATTTTTCCTCGTGCTCGTTGACTACCTCCGCCACATCTCACCGACGTGGCACGAGCGCCTGCAGGCGGCTCTCTGGGCGGTACTCGCCATCGCCGCCGTCCCCTTATTAACCCATTCCAAACCCTAATCAACCTCCCCGATGTGACCACAACTAATCAGACCACCCCCAAAATGGCAAAGACCACCACAACTAATCGCCGCCGTCCCCTTAATTCACGGAAGGAAAGAAAGACAATGAAAAATCAGAAGCAGATAAAGCTTTTCGAATTCCAGAGGTATCCAAATCCATGGAGGATTTGATATGGCTGCGGGGTGTAGAGGATTCGCGGGCTGAGTCAATTCAGTTTCCGTCTTGGCCTCAGCTTTATTTTTCGGGTAAGAGTTGATAATGGGTTAATTTTGTCGACTTGTACATGCTTCAATTCAAATGGGAGATTCTCAGATGAGAGTTATTTATTTGCTTCTTTATTTTCTTTTATCTTCATGGATTTTCACAAGGTTCCAATTGAGCCGGTTGGAGCTTGGCTCGTTAATTATGGCGTTGAGCTTCGTAAATATAAATTATAAGTTAAATTATTCTTCATCTAGTAAAAATAAATAAAATTACATTTCTAAAATGCATAACTATATCTGCTAAAAAACCCAATAATTTTATCCAAATGCTTATTAGTTTTAACTTATAGAAGCTAGCTTGCTTACTCGTGATGAAATGAACTGAATATTGTTACCTTTGGGTTTGGTTAATTTGTTTTAACGAGCTTTTATCGAGTCGAGTTACGAATAGTTCATTTGCAGCCCTAAGCGTCATTTTAAATGACGGAATTAGGAGATTAGTTGAGAATATTACCAAACATAAATAGCGAGAGTGTTGTTTCATTTTTATATATTTTTAATCTAAGTATTATGCTGACTCTCTTTTGAAAAATTATTTTCACTAAGATTGGGATTCTGAGTCGCTGTTGAAAAATTAAATATTATAAACTTAGCCATCAAGTGCTAAGAAATGTGCACCTGTGCACATTTTGTTTGTGCTTACTACTTTGCTCACGGACTAGCTATTTGAGTGTGATTCCCTTTTTTTTTCTTTTTTTGAAGAGCTCTCTGGTGTTGATTTATTTATGGTTGATATCAAAGCCATGGAGGTTTATGTTGGCTACTTTTACTATCTATCCAAGATGTGGACAAAGCCTCTTCCTGAAATCTATGATGCTGATAAAGTTACCGAATATCTCACCTTGAGGCCTCATGTAGTAGCCCTCCGACTTCTTGAGGTAATAAATATGCTCTGGTAAACTGTGGAATAATTTGTTGCTTAAGTTGGAAATTGATTTTTCTGTGCTCTCCTCACCAGGGAACAGAATGCCTAATTCAAAATTTATCTTTTTGAAGGTTCTTATTGCCTTTGCTTCGGTTACAATCAAATTCAGGATCTCTAGGATCAGCGAGGAAGCTGGTGGAAAAGTTTCTGATCACAATTTTGGGATAGTATTAAAAGAAACAATACTAAACTTGGGCCCTACTTTCATAAAAGGTAATGCAGTTTTTTGTATAATTGTCGGAAATTTTGGAATTTTAATTAAAGTGTGTGTTCTACTATTGAAATTTATATTCAATGTTCCTCATATTGTCTTTTTAGGGATATTACAAAAACCACCCCTAAGATTTGGGATATTTACAAAACCCCACCTAAAAGTTTCAAAATTACAAAGAAATCTTTGCAATTTGATCCCGTCTTATATTTCCCCTCTTCATAAGCAAAAAACATTTTACCCCCTACATTCATAAGTATATTATTATTTATTTATTTGTATTATTATTGTTTCTTTTTTAATTTTGCATCTTCTCTAAGTTTAGTTGGAATTACCATAACCATATGTGTAGTTTTGGTAAATATCCTATTCATTTATCTCAAATTGACCAATATCATATATTATTCTCATTCATAACAAATTTCCTTTTGTTTGTGTGCAGTTGGTCAATCCCTCTCTACAAGGCCAGATATTACTGGTTATGAAATTTCAAAGGTGTGACACTGAACCATATATATTTAATTTAATTTGATCATCCTTTTCCATTTCCTTCTTATAATTTATCAAATCAATTGATTTTTAGCATTTCATGTTCTCAAACTCTGAGTATTGTTTTGCAAATTAATTTTCTTGGTTTCCACATTTTCGATTTTCCAATCAAAGATGGTTGTGGTGGAGCTGCACCCGTTGCAGACTCCGGTTAACTCCCAGGCGCACGTTAGCGCTGAGCAGGACGATCATCATCACGACCAGCTATATATGTTGACTCGTCTTTATTAGGTGCTTACAATGTTGTGTTTGATTAGATCACCGAGGAGCAGTTAGCGGCGTTGTTTCTTGGTTGTGGGCAGGTGATATGTTTGCTCTTTGTGTTAAATGTGAGTGGTTTTTGGTATCTTGATGATTTATTTATTTTATTTATTTCTTATTTTTAAACGGAATGTTGTGGACTGTCGTGTGTGTGGGGACCCAAAATCTGTTCTTCGTTTTGCTTTTGTCGAGTTCACCGATGATGGTAAATCTAAATCCTTACAAATGGCTTCCATTTGTGGTTTGATGTGATCGTTCTTTTCTTTTTCTGTTTTTGGCCTTTGTTGCAATTTATGGGATTCACAGAGGCTGCACGAGTCGCACTTAATCTATCTGGAACCATGCTTGGATATTATCCTGTGAAGGTGCTGCCTTCAAAGACGGCCATTGCACCTGTTAATCCAACACTTTTGCCTCAGAAGACACTTTCATCTTTTATTTACGTAATGGAAGCAATTATTATTATTATTATTATTATTATTATTATTATTATTATTATTATTATTATTATTATTATTATTATTATTATTATTATTATTATTATTATTATTATTATTGTTGTTGTTGTTGTTGTTGTTGTTGTTGTTGTTGTTGTTGTTGTTGTTGTTGTTGCCTAGATACCGATATGTGGTTCGATCTGGTCATGCTCTTCGGAAGGAGTAATGAGCTTATCTGCATATTCCATACTTTCGTTTTGTCGAAACCACCATCTTTTAAAGTTTTTTTTTTTAAATATATATATAATTTCAAACTCGCAGTCATTTTTCTTCTATTTGTGTGTGTAGTCGTTTAACAAATATCGATGTGTTTTTTTGAAGCTTTTCGGTAGTCCTCAATGGCTAACAGTAAGGTGGCGTTCCTTTTCTGTTTAGATACCGATATGTGTTTTTTTTGCAATTTCCAATTATTAAGCTAGTTGTAATTAAACCAAGAAACGGATTTTCTGTTTCTGTTAGGGTTTAATCTTGTTTATACACTAGGTAGTATTATAGTTTTAGATTTTGTTTTGGTATATATTTACCGACACTTGAATGCGCAGAACATTAGCGAGACGGGGCTTCCTTTTCTACTGACACTTAATCCGCCTTCGATGCCTGAACACACACTTCTTAAGTGGTCGAATGGCCACCCGATCCCGTTCGTTGCCGCGACGAAGGCTTCAACCGAGCTAAGTCTCATCCAAGGGAAGAGGAGATTATGGTTCTGCAGAGCATATCAAGGTCCGTCTATACGTGCAACTTTTCCATTACGTATATAGTGACGTGCGTTTGAATACCTCGTTGTATGTAGTACGTACGCTTACTTGGTTTCTTGACCTTGTGTTGGTTCTTGCAGGCTATGGCTTTCATGAGGATGGGCTAAAGGTACTTTTACGCATGTTCGGTTTTATGAAACGGGCCGGGCCGGTGCAAAATTGAATTGGTAGTCTTTGAGAAATTAATTTTGAATTAGAGAAATATCTTTGTTAATATTTTACGCATGTTCGGTTTTTTTTTATTTTTTTTCTTGGCACAGGATGTTAAACAATAATAGTCTTAATGGTGCTATTCCTATGGCTTTGGGCAACTTGACACAGCTGACTTTTCTGTAAATTTCTAATTTTTTTTTACTTTACATAGTAACTACTCAATTATTTAGTGTTGTGATTATTTATCTAATTAGTCTGAATACTTGTGTTGTTTTATATAATGTTTTAGGGACTTGTCGTTCAATAATTTGAGTGGGCCAGTGCCAAGACATCTCGCCAAAACATTCAAGTAATTTTATTTATTTGATAAATAACCAATTTTAATTATGTTTGTGATATTCATATTTTATCTTTTTATTTTTTTACTAATCACAGTGTAGTAGGAAATCCAATGATATGTGCCACTGGGAAAGAGCTAGACTGCAATGGAACTACACCAATACCTTGATTGATGGAATCTATCTTGCGCTCAAATCCTAAATTTTTGAAAGATTGAACTTTGAATTGTACATGCTACCTGAGTTGAGGATTTTGTAATTGTGGGATTTGTTAGAAAATCGTCGTCTTTATCAAAACGCCGTTCTTATTTTGGGGAGCTTATTTTTTGCCGTTTGGATTACAAAAACCATGTAATAGATTTGCACTTGTATGGTTAAATAATTATTAGTTGTTGCTTAGCATAATCAATTTCCTGCTTTTATTTAATTTTGGTGCACCTGCTTTCATTTCTTTTTTTTTTTCAATTTTTCTTACTACATTCTAAAAGGTATTTTTTAAGAACCGACGTAAAAAGTACACTAAATTAACGGCGGTTCTATAAACCGCCGTAAACTTAACAATTTGCGGCGGTAATAAAACCGACGTTAAAACTCACCGAGAACCGTCGTTAAACCCTATTTTTTTAAGGCGTTTTTTCAAAACCACCGTAAAAATTTACGGCGGTCGATATAAAGGCGGTTCGAAAACTGCCTTTAAAAAGGAAAAATAACCGCCTTTAAATTCCTTTTCTGCAGTAGTGATTTCAACCTCCAAAGACCAGTATAAATGGTTACTTTGATTCCATTAAGGAGATGTGGACAAGGTTTTGGACCAGTTTGGTTGATTTTGCTACAAGAAAGAATTGCAGGTACTACAACAAACCTCTATAGTTTAATACTTGATTAAAATAATAAACTTGCTTAAATAATATTTTTTGTCTGTTCTGAATTAGGAGTAACATGTTAAATTAGTATCTCGATTATTTAATATTCTTGCTAAATAATAAACTGTAGTGGTCCCAAAGTTATTAAATTTTTAGAGGTTCACATTATCTAACTAGAATTGGGTTCACTCTTTTTTTTTTTGGAAAAAAATAAAAAAATAATTATGTGATTTTTGAGATATGCAGAAGGAACTGCTCTGGGTTTTTCGACTTCAAATGCCACATACAATACATTTGCATGAGTTGGATTTTTATGTTCGGTCTATTTTTAGCAATATTTCCAACAGGTGCGGTCTATCACAGAAAATATAAATGTGGTTTTCAATGAATATAATATTGTTACCGTTTCTTCAATATTGGTGGAGCTTTTATTTAGACCGAATACATGCAGTGTGCAAGAGGAAGGATGAGAATCAACGAAAGGACATGGGACAGGTGGATGGGCATAAACGATAGTGTGTTAGCAAAGTTGCGCAAGGCAGTGGTGCAAGAATTAATCCCAAATAAATACATGCCAGAATCACGTTATAAACTTTCATTTCTTCATCGGCCAGACACTTTCTACACAGAGGAATAAACTAGGTACGTAAACAGATTTTTGCAACTGCATATAATTAATTAGTAATTACAATTATGGAATTGATAGTACTAGCTAATCTAATTTCTTGATAGCTTAGTTCAGGACAATTATAACAGATATACCAAGTGATCTCACCATACGCATAAACAATATCACTTTTTTTCTCCATAAGGTAAAATATTTTGCAGCCAAAAATCTCATGTGCAGAAACTTAAAGAAAAACAGATAATTACAAAAACTACCCCGAAGGTATAATCTAATTACAGGAAAACTCATTTATTTTTTAAAAAACAGAATGCACCCTCAAGATGGGTGTTTTAGTTCATTAAATACAAACATCAAGGGAATATTTATCTATTTGGAAAGACAACTGGGTCTTTTTGCAATTAACTAAACTTCAGTGGTAGTTTTTGAAATAATCCCACTTAATAGTTTTTAATCAAGGGAATATTTATCTATTTTTGAAACACTCAGATGTGTGATTCTAATGGTGCCTAGCTACAGTATCCTCTTTTACCAAAATGCGGCCTATTACAACATTTGTACACTGAGTCCGATGATTCGAGCAACATCACCTTAAATCTGGACGACATTCCACCTATAGAACCCCTCTATGAAACACATCATCAACTGATGATACAAAAGCATTTTTAAACACAAAATTTGACGCAAGCAAGATAAAATTTATAATTTTTCTGATAACATTTTGTGGATAAGGACAACCATGTGCTTCAGCTTTTCACAAGACAACTTAATTCGATATTCATATCAAACATTTGAATATCTGGAAGGTTTGTTACTGCAACTATGGCCATTCTGTTATGTTCTTCATTTCAGAAAATATGATAGCTCTACGGACAGCAAGACCATTTGGGATAACAAAAACCTTTAGTCTTCATTTGATTATTTGGTCGTTGGAGTCTAAAAAAGATTCCAGTTTGTATAGAAAGGAAGGATTATTGGTTGATATTAAAAAGTCTCTTTTTAAATCAAATTTTTTCACAGACCATGTAGGATCATATTCCCTATCTATCAGTAAAAATTCACGATCAAGACGGTGAAAGATAATGACACTAATGTCTTGAAGTTGTTTAAAGGAAACAATGATTGGTAAGAAAACACAGAATTCAAGGTTTTCTAATTCGTTGTCCTAAAATTGGACCCTAAATAGAGTCAAGGTGGGAAGCCTACATTCTTCTTATACCCACACAAAACTCCGGAAAGTATTCGTGTGAAATAAGTGTTTGCTTCCCAATTAGGAAACCCATGCCATTTGCTAAGAAAGTAAACTACAACAAACCAGTTTAACATTGGTCTAGTGTGTGTGATGTCTTAGAATGTATTTGTGCCCCTTGAACTTGACAAAAAGTGCACCAGAAAGTGTTAGTCTGTACTTAGGGATATTTACAAAAACCACTTAAGTGTTTAAAAATAAAAATAGAAGGTTTGAAAGAAAAGCCACAAGGTAAGTGCAAGTGATGGAATTCACACCATGACACAAGCACTAAATACACAGTCGACAAGAAAGCAAGATAAAAATCACAAATCACCATCTCGTAAAATCACCGCATAATCAAATAAATTCGGGCAACAGAAACAAGAAAAGAAACAAAAACTCCAACAACTTACAATCAACCTGGAGCTGCAGGTTTCAAGATGAATCAATGGGGGAGAAATTAAGGGCTTCTCCGTCCAGCTTGAAGAGGACATAAATGAAATAATATTAAATTCATTAATAAAAAATCAGGAATAATGCAAAAATTTATAATATTACAATCATTAATATTCTAGCCTGATTAGTATAAAACAGTCCAGAATTTTTTCTCGAAACATTATAAAATATTAGAAGAGAGGTTTAAGGGTTCTTTTTTTTTTTTGTAACTTTCAAAAATATCTGGGTTTAATTTGTAATTAACTTAAACCTCAGGGAGGTTTGGTAATAATCCGTAAGTAAAATTCTCAAAACCTCTTACAATATAAGGATGAAATTGGAACAGATAGGAAAAGGTAGAGGAATATTACATTTGTATTTCTTGAAATCCTCTATTCAATTAAGAATTTAATGGGTACAAAAGCATACTTTTCGTTTGATGCAAAATGAAATCTAGCTAATTGTACAAGTACCAAAAAGTCTAGCATACTATAATAAAACTTAGAAAAAGAAAATTGAATCCTTCACATTTGATCAGAATACTAATATAGACAGATTTCAGATCATAAAACAAAAACACTGAAATTCAAAAAGATGCAAATAAACATGGAAAACAATATCTTACACATTTTATCAGAATACTAATGCTATCCATACACTGACAGATTTCGGATCATAAATCATAAACTGAAATTTCAAAGAAATACCAATAAACATAGAAAAATAAATTAAATCCTTCACATTTTATGAGAATCCTGATACTATACAAATACACAGACAGAGCATACAAACAATATGAGCACGAACAAATACTCGATCTTAAAACTTAATCAACTTCATGCATGTACGTTGAAGAGTATATATAAAATCAACAAGAAGATACTTGAGATGTTTCAGAAGAAATACCAATTAAACACATGAAAAGAAAATAAATCAATAAACTGAATCTTTCACATTTAAAATAAAAAATCAAATATGATCCACGATCACATACATATATATTAGATTAAAAAAAACTACATTGAATGTACTATTAAAACAACACAGTATTCCAACACGGCAAGAACCCTCATACAGGTTTTACGCTTCTGGCACTATTCTAACAAATCTCATGCCCACATTTAAAGTTTCAAGTATTTAAGAAATCATGAGAGGAACATAGATGAATCCTAATGATATCTTATTACTACTATATGACATCAAAAAGGTGATAAATTATATAGAAGGTTGAAAAGTCACCTTCTATAATCGGGAATTCCACTCAATGTGCTTATACCAGCTCCAGTCAAGATAACGAGCTTTGAGCTGCAAAATAAACCCAAAGGACTTAAGACATAGCACTAGAAACAACTTCTAGCAAGATGCCACTAAACATGTAGAAATAAAACCAGTGCAATAACTAAATACTGAGTTTGCCTCAGTTTTGACCCAAAAGAATTTTATCTAAGTTTGACATAGAATGTTATAATAAAACGAACATAAAATGACGTCGTAGTAGACCAACTAAGAAATTAATGCAGCTTGAGCTGGTTTTGGTAATTGGTACTTGAATAAACCTTGAGAGTAATAATTAAGGATTTTTGGACTAAGCACAGCTGTAATTATAGTAGTACCCACTCTCTGAACCCCACTATTGTTACCAAGTTTCAACTTTACTCTTTCCATTCAATGTCTTATAACTAAGAAAATAGTTATAAAAAAAAAAAGAAAAGAAAAGAAGAAGGAGAAGAAACTCATTCCTGGAAGCTGCACGAAGCAGTGAAACAAACACTAGAGAATGAAAATTGGAGTTTCAGTTTTGGTGTTTTTAGCAGCTTTGGCAACAACCCTTTTCAGATATTGCTCTCCTGCTCTTAGTCCATATGGTTTGGTAATGTTTTTAATTACATCTTCAAAAAATCATGAGAAAATTTAGTCTTTAAGCTCAAATGTATCTTTATAATGGGAATATGGAATTTATCTTCTTCTTCTTCACCCTCTGTTTTTACCTAGGTGTTGCATTGTGGGAGGTGAAAACCAGTTTCAATGACACTAAAAACCTTCTGAGTAACGGGTATGATAGTGATGATAAATACAGAAAGTACACGATTCATGAAATATAGAAAGTATACACACTTAATCCAACTACATAGATGACCACCATTTTCAACTTAAACATGCAATACCTAAAATAATCAATACAAATACGCCCAAAACTAGAACCTAAAGAAAAAACATAAAATTGAAGTGAAATGAAAAAGAACTTATAGACAACTAAACCTCGAGATACAATCTGCACAAATACGCTAAAATCTATAATTCCATATTCAGGAGCTGATTGCAGGTAGAAAATTCAGCTTCGATTTCAAGGGTTAATCAAAATGAAAGAGCGAAGTGAAAATGAAAGTAATTTTAAGGGTTCATCCAAATTTTAATTTCCCGGCTAAGAATAATTTCAAGGGCTTCCCGTCTAAGTCAATTTGGGGAAAATTTTAGGCGACGGTTGTTCTTGGAAGCGCGGCTAAAAGGGCTGTCGGGTAGCATTTCTATTGATGACCACTGCCAAAACCCGATGTCTAATTATTGGCATTGCTTATGAAAATAAGCGCTGCCCGATGTTTATTATTGGCAACGCTTATGAAAAGAAGCGTTGCCCGATATTTATTATTTGTGGCGGTTATATTATAGAACCGCCGACCGGTTTTTTTAGTGATGTTTTGAAATGAAACCGCCTCGTATAGTATTATTGGTAGCGGTTGGTATTCAACAACCGCCACCCGGATGAAATTTTTAAATTTTTTTTTCATAAGCAGCGGTTCTTGGTAAATAAGCGCTGCTTTCTTTGCAGCGGTTCCTATTTGAACTGCCACTTATGACGCGCCACCAATCAACTTTTTTCCACTAGTGATATTTAATTTTAATTCATATTGGTAGGTTGTGCTCGTCACACTTTGAAGACATTCCCGTTTTTTAGGTTCCAATGTCTGTTTTAGCAATGCTCTTAATGGATAAATCTGGAAGACAGCCATTGCTACTGGTAGATACTTTTTACATTGCCTTTACGGATAATTAAAAAAAANAAGCCGGCGCCTAATCAGCAAACTCCGGTGCAATTCAGTTTTTCCGACGATAATCGGACGAAATTGCAAAGATTTTAAAAAAAAACGGATGTAATTGAAAATTAAATTATAAGATTTCAATAAATGTCATTATTTTGAAATATTTTTTTATGCTTGTAAACTAGATAATGATATGTTTTGGTTATGTTGGTATTAAGTTTGTGATTATCTTGCTTTTGATGAGTTTAAGTGTATTTTTTAGTTAAGTAGGTATTGATGATTTTAGTGTATTTGTAGGCAGGTGCTTTTATTTCATTATTTTTATCTTTTTCACTACATTCTTGAAACAAAAGTTGTTCTAGAAATCACACTATCTAGACGGGTTTACAAAGAGCTGCTCTAGATATCACAATATCTAGAATGCCTTTTCAAAGCCTATTCAAGATATCGTACTTTCTAGAATGCCTTTTCAAAACCCATCCTAGATATCGTACTTTCTATAACGCCTTTTGAAAACCTGTTCTAAATATCTTATTTCCTGGAATGCCTTTTCAAAATCCGTTCTATAAAACTAATTTTAGAACAGATTACTGTATTTTCTAGAACGGGTAAAAAAGGCGTTCTCGAAACTTTCTAGAACGCTTGGAACAAACGTTTTAGAAAGTTGGACTTTCTAGAGCAGCTCGATCTAAAACGTCTCAAATAACCATTCTAGATTAACTGAAACATCGCGTTCTAGATTGATGTTTCTGCACCAGTGACAAATACCTAAAAAATTCTACATGAAGCCATCTCCTAGATATTTCACCCTAGTGATACCACAGTCTACATACTGAATAAAACTCTTTATGGCCTTAATCAAGTCTCTAGACAGAGGGTTCAAAGACTTTCTTATCTTATCACTTATGGGTTTTCCCAATCTTAATAAGACAATTCTCTTTTTATTAAGTTAAATAACTCTTATCTTATCATCTTATGTGTATATGTATATGAAATCTTATTAGAAGGTCTTAAAGTAGCAAGGTCTTCAAAGGGCATTATCGTATGTCAAACAAAATATGTATTGGGCATTTTGAATGAAGCAGTATATCTTGGATGCAAACCAAGTTTGATCCAAACACAAGTGACTCTATTCGATTATGAGATCCATCAACATACAGAAGACTTGTTGGGAGACTATTACACCTCACTATCACAAGACCTGCATTATCATTCAGCTTCAAGATCTAAGTCAGTTCGTGTCCAAACTTATGGTCTTTAACATGATTTCTACTCAAATATGTCTAAGATAACTCAAGAAAAATCTAGGAAGAGGACTATATTACCATTCAAATTTCCTCCTGCATCTGTGATCTTTCAGTGATGCTGATCAGGGAAGATGCTATGATTCTAGAAGAAGCACCAGTCGATATTAAATTTATTTTCACAACTCCTAGATTTTCTGGAAAGCAAAGAAACATCTAACAGTAGGCAGATCATCAGCTGAAGCACAATATGGAGCAATTTCATTTGCTACTTGTGAATTACAATGGCTATCTTATATTCCAAAAGATCTTTAAGTCCAACCGCATGCACCCGCTCTTCTCTACACTAACCGTCGTTCAACATACTTTACCAAAATCTATGTCATCATGAATGAACAAAGCACATCCAAACTAACTGCCACTTTGTTTGAGATCATTACTTTACCTTATGCTCAATTTTAGGGGCCTTTTTCGATAGTTCACCACGACTGGAAGATTGTATGACAAAACCCTTACCACCTATTGTATTCCACTATATCATCTCCAAGTTAGGCATGGCAGATATTCGTACTCAACTTGGAAGGAGGTGTGTGTGTGTTTGTGTGTGTTAATGATACTAACATCGTTAGTGTTGCTGTTAATAGAATGGGAAAATTACTTTTTTAGTCCATTATACTCTCCACATTCCAAAAAAGGATCACGATATTGTCCAGTATCAAAAAAAGGTACAAAATTATCCCGATCGGGCTTTTTTGCTAATGTGGCATGATTCAATACTTTCTTATCATTTTCTTTAATTTTGAACATAATTGAAGAAAACAAACTAAGAAAAAATTCATTTTGGTCCATTATATTGACCACATTCCATAAAAGGTACGTGATGTTGGATATCATCAAACCACGTCTGCTAAATTGGCCAATTTATCAAAAAAGTCCAAGAAAGCTTGATCGGGGCATTTTCCTGACGTGGCATTATTCTATAGTTTCTTATAATTTTTTTTAATTATAAATATTAAATTGAAGACAAAATCATATATGCCCTTCATTCTTTTTCCTTTAATCAAATTAATATATTTTGTTAAATAAAAAACTATAAAAAATCAGTGATAAATATAAAAATATAAAGTTGATCCTACAAAATTATAAAATAAATATAAAATATTTTATAATCTATTTTATCATTAATAAGATTTTAATTAATATAAAATTAATAAAATTGGAAATATATATAAAAATATATAAGAAATCTCAAAAAATTATTATTAAAATTATAGATATTTATATGAAATTTTTTTAATTTTATTCATATAAAATTTTATGTATGTTTTATCAATTTTTTATAATTTATTTTATGGTTTTATATTCATATCTAATTGTATTAGCTAATTTTTTTTATTAATAATTATTTTCTTATATAATTTCTATATTTATCTTATAATTTCTTAATATTTATTTTATGTTTTTATATTTATCTCAGATTTTGAATAATTATTTATGGATTCAGATTTTATTAATTAGCTTAAATAAAAATAAAGGAAAAAATGGAAAATAGAAGGGAGGGCGAAATATATTTGTAATGTCTATAATTATAAGAAAAATGATAAGGCCAAGTCAGAAAAATCCCCCAATCAGCTTTTTGGGACCTTTTTTGATAATTGACCAACTTAGCAGATGTGGTTTGATGATGGCCAATGTCACATACCTTTTCTAAAATGTGGCCAATATAATGGACCAATATGTATTTTTTTCCTTAGGTTTTTTTTTCAACTAATGTTCAAAATTAAAGAAAAATGATAAGAATGTATTGAATCACGCCACATCAACAAAAAAGCCCAATCGGAAAATTTTGTACTTTTTTTTTTTTGGATAATTTTGCCAACTTAGTGTAGGTGTTTTGATACTGGACAATATCATGGGTCCTTTTTTGGAAAGTGGACAATATAATGGACTAAAATAGAAATATTTCCCTATATATACATCCAACACTACCATGCCAACAAAATTATACACCAAGTAAAAAAAAAAAGTCAAGTTAAAAGACACGGAGACAATTAGTCAAGTTAAAACAACACTAACTAACCTTCCGGTTTGTATGTCCACTAAACGTCAGTCTGCAAGCATTCATGGACACCCCTTTTAAGTTGGTTTTGTTGAGCTCCCACAGCTTCAACGTGCTGTCTGCAGATGCCGACACAATGCTTTCTGAATCCAAGAACCTCACATAGGTAACGGTTCCCTCGTGATCGGCTAACGTGCACCATGGGCTTCTCGTGTGCCGGAGATCATAAACGTAGGTATTGTGATCAACCGACCCATATGCCAGCATATGAGATGAGTACGCAGAAAATTAACAGAAAGCAGAATTCGTTGGGTCCACTAGAGAAAAATCAACGGACACGCTCTCGTCCGGTGACCTGTGCACCGGGTAAAACTCTGTCCGGTGCTTGAATCCCACATATGTAAACCATCCATACATTAAGCAATGAAAAAGTGTGTACAACATATATATATATATATATATATATATATATATATATATATATATATATATATATATATATATATATATATATATATATATGTATATAAGTTATTGATATATAAAAACTATCTTGGACGTTTAGCCTAATTACAATAAAACCCATTTGCCTTTCAAAATTACGAATAGTACCCACTTCACATTTGTTTTTCATTTACATAACTGGAGTTTCTTGTAATTATTCGAAACCTCAGGGGTGTTTTTTGTGATTATCCCTAAATGAAAATAGAGAATATACCTTCACTAAACCTTCAAGGTCAGACGCCACCAAATAGTTTGTGATGTACGTATTCTAGCAAATACAGCTAAGCTTGGATTCGTTCGACATCTTGAGCACCGGATACTGATCATCCATGTCATCATCGAAAAATGAACGGACCTGATAAATCTTGATCTTATTCTCCATCCCAGTAACAGCAATATACTCCTCATCACAATCGAAGCACAATGGAAACTTACACTATTCGTGTTAAACGTATCACCAATCCTCGACATCCCGCTCAATTCGAACTTGTTAACATGAGGAAGAAAGGTTAAAATGGATTATTACCCCCATCCCAATTATAATTTTTTTAAGTGAACCTGGTTGTAGGACGAGAAGAAGGTTCCAGATGCAGCAGCCAAGAACAAAATTCAGCTTCCTTAGAACTCTGAGAAAGAAATCCCAGAGGTAGGATCCGCTGGTGCAAGTGCACCATTACTGTATTATGTTCATCTATCCATTCAGATTTTGGAAATGTGGGCTCAAATAAAATATATTGCAGTGGAATAAATATTAGAAGAATTATGTGGAGAGTAGAAAATCTATCTTTTATATGTATCTCACTCAATCAACACAATTAGTGCTCTTTAAGATTTCTTCTTCTTCTTCATAAAATACTCACAAACTCATGAACTCATATTTGAAATAAAAGACTACAAAGGTATTTATAAGATAGCCAACAATGAACCTATATCTCAGACATGAACCAACATTTAATTCCATGCATGCACACAAATGAAAAGACATATTCATTAATGTCACTAAGACAATGAATCTAGCTTAGACTTTAAAACTTCCAACATCCCCCTTAAGATTGATTCTCTCGCATTCCAAGTTCGTGCCTCAAATTCTCAAAGGTTTCTCGTTTGTAGGTCTTCATGAAAATACTCGTCACTTGATCTTAAGATTTTATGAACTTAACTTGAACTTCTTTATTTGCAATGCATTCTCTAATAAAATGAAACATTGTGTCGATGTGTTTACTACGATCATGGAAAACAAGATTTCTTGCTAGTGCAATAGCAGATTTGTTATCAAGAAACACTTCTGTTGATTCCACCTCATTAAGGTAAAGTTCTTTAAGTAAACTTCTTAACCACAAAACATGACAAAAACTTGAAGTTGCAGCAACATACTCAACTTCACATGTTGAAAGAGTAACTATTGGTTTCTTCCATGTGCATGTTGATCTACCAAAATAAAATACAAAACCACTCGTGCTCTTACGATCATCGGGATATTTGGCCCAATCGTTGTCGCTATACCCTAACAACTTCATGTCTCCTATTTCTGGATAAAATAATCCAAACGTGATTGTTCCTTTGACATACTGAAGTATCTTCTTTGCTATTTTGAAGTGATACTTAGTAGGATTCTCCATGTAAATGAGACCAACTGCATATAGAATATCGGGCCTTGTTTATGTCAAATATTTCAAACTTCCAACCAAGCTTTTGAATAAAGGTGGATCGACATGATTTCCATTTATGTGATTTGAGAGTTTGGTCCCAACTTCAATTGGAATATTGGCTTGCTCATAATATTCCATCTTTAATTTCTTTGAAATACCCTTTGCATAACATTCTTGGGAAATGAAAATCCCATCTTCCTTTTGGTGCACCTCGATTCCAAGATAATGAGACATTAGCCCAATGTCCGTAATCTCATATTCCTTAGTCATCTCTTGCTTCAATTCATCAAACCACTCCTCATTATTTCCTGTAAAAGTAAGATCATCGACGTACAAACATACGATCAACATGTTACCTTTATCATAAACTTTCACATAAAGGACATATTCATGAGGGTATTTGTTAAATCCTTTCTCCATAAAAGTCTGATCGATGCGGCTGTATAATGCTCTTGGCGCTTGCTTCAAACCGTATAAAGACTTTTTTAACTTCAACACTTTTCCCCCATAGCCTGGTAATAAGTAACCTTCAGGTTGATCGACGTAAGCTTCTTCTCGAGCACTCCATTAAAAAATACAGACTTTAAATCCATCTGATGAGTTTTCCACTTCTTTTAGGCTGCCAACGAGATCAACAATCTGATAGTTCTAAACGAGCTACAGGGGCAAAGACTTCATCATAGTCAATTCCAGCCTTTTGTTTGTATCCTTTAACTACGAGCCTTACCTTGTATCGTTCCACCTCTTCATTTGAATTCTTTTTCGCCTTGTAAACCCATTTAACTCCAATGAATTATTGTCCGGGTGGAAGAGAAGATGGTTCCCAAGTTTCATTCTTCTTAATTGCACTTATCTCATCATCCATAACTTTTTTCCATTTCTCACTTTTGGACTCCTCCTCAAAGTTAATGGGCTCAGTTTCAGCAAACAAGCAGAACAAGTTTGGATTCTGATTGAGACCATAAATTTCTCGCAAAAATCTTATCTTTTGAGGTCTTTCGCTACTTGATCTCTCACTTTCTAAAGAAGGCTGACCAGATGAAGGCGATGATGGAGGACTCATGGGCTCCACCGGTTCTTATTCGACTTCTTTCAAAATCGGCTCAAAAGGATAAATAGTATACTGCTCCTTATCTTAGGTATTCTAGTTCCAAGAACTCTTCTTGTCGAACACTACTTCTCGAATAAGCTCCCTTATGTTTTCAATTGGATCGTACAATTTATAACCCTTTGATGCTTGATCGTAACCAACAAAAATATATTTTTGGCTCTTCACATCAAGCTTGCTCCTGTGTTGATCTGTTATATGCATATGTGCAATGCTACCGAACACCTTCAAATATGAAATGTTTGGTTTGAAACCACTCTACTTCTCTTGTGGTGTTTGATCATAAACACTTCTTGTCGAACTCCCGTTGGACAAATAAACAGCACATTCCACACCTTCTGCCCAAAATTCTTTTGGCAAATCTTTGCTCTTCAACATGCATCGAACCATATTCATAATTGATTGATCTTTATTTTCAGTAACACCATTATGTTGTGTAGAATAAGCAACGGTAAGGGATCGATGAAACCATTTTCTTCGCAAAACGTCCAAAACTCCATTGAAGTATACTCGCCTCCTCTATCAGACCTCATTGCTTTAATCTGATAGTCGCTTTTCTTTTCAATTAGAGATTTAAACATCTTAAAGGTTTAAAATCCTTATGATTTGTTCTTCAAAAAGAACACCCAAGTCTTTCGACTAAAATCGTCAATGAACGTCAGAAAATATCGATTTTCTCCAAGTGATGCTGGTTTGATAGGTCTGCATATGTCTGTATTGGTTAGCTCTAGCGGATGCTTCGTTATTCAAAGAGACTCTTTTGGAAAGGTGTGCCGATGTTGTTTCCCTTCAAGACATCCTTGATAAATCTGATAAGGATGATTTATGAGTGGTAGTCCTCTAACAAAATTCTTAGACGATAACATCTCCATTCCACCAGAATTCATGTGGCCGAGCCTCAAATGCCACAACCAAGACTCATCCTCAAAACACGCTTTTAAACACTTTGCCACATCATGAAGAATTTTCAACAGGAATATCCTGTAACTTGACATTGGTACGCTAGCTATCAATCTCCCTTAGAGGCTCCTTAAGTACTAGTTTTGATTTTTCATATGCACGCCATACCGTTTTTCAAGCAATTTTACAATGCTCAAAATGATTGCTTTCATCCCAGGTACATAGTAAGCATTCTCGATGAACTAGTGTGCGCCGCTCTTCAACGGAATAAGAATCCTTCCTTTTCCCTAGATGGTAATCTATGACATATCATCAAAAGTGATATTTCCAGTCGTCGTAGTATCAATATCAACGAACATGTGTTTTTCTTTGCATATTTGATTGCTCACCCCCGAGTCAAGATACCATGAAGTATTCTTTCTTCCATTAACACCTTTAATGCCAATAAGGATTGGTCAAAAACTTTTTCGTCATGATGAGTCTTTTCAGAAATGTACTCATTTCGGCACTCCGAAGCATAGTGCCCAAACTTGTGATAATTATAACATTCAATATCTCGCTTAAGTTAATGACGATTAAAATCACCTCTTCCGCGAGCTCGTGAGGTACGAGGTTCGGATTGTGACTTATCATTATTTTATAGATTTTGTTTCTCGTGTCCTCGTTCACATCCACGACCACGTCCGCATTCACGACCACAATTTCCACTTCGCCCTCTACCGCAGCCTCTTCCACGACCACATAAGCTATCAGATTTATGTAGGTCGGAATTAATGATCTTTGCTTGAAGAGATTACTCGATTTCTGGTCCTTATATTTCGTTTCTTGATTTTTTCTTCATGAACTTGTAATTTTCCGAGCAACTCATTCAAGTTAAGAGTCTCGACATCGTTCAATTCTTCGATGGCTATTACGATGTAGTCAAGTTTCTAAACGAGAAATTGAAGTACCTTTTCAACAATTCTTTTTTCTTCAAGCTTTTTTCCATTACTATCGAGTTGATTATCAACCTTCATGACTCTTGAGATATTGTCGAATACTTCTTCAGATTCAGATTCTTTCATTTATAGTGAATCGAATTCTCCTCGGAGTGATTGGAGTCAAACTTTCTTTATTTTGTCAATGCCTTTGAAAGGATTGTTAAGAATATCCCATGCTTGCTTCACAGTGGTCGCTTGTGAAATCTTTTCAAACTTGTTGTCATCCATGCTTAGTTGAATGAATGAGATGGCTCTTTGATCATTCACCTTGGATTCCCTCAAAGATTTCCTTTCGACTTGAGTTAAGGAAGTTAGATCTTGTGGTTCATCATATTCCACTTCAATGTTTTCCTAAATATCTTGTCCACCAAGAAATGTCTTCATTTGAATGTTCCATCGATTATAGTTATCATTCGAGAGCTTTTGGAAGGGAAAGGCTCCACCTGCGGCCATCGTCTTTCTAGAGAAACGAACCTTGCTCTTGATACCACTTTGTTGGAAATGTGGGCTCAAACAAAATATATTTAAGCGAAATAAATATTAGAAGAATAATGTGGAGAGGATAAAATCTATCTTTTGTATGTATCTCACTCAATCAACACAAGTAGTGCTATTTAAGCTTTCTTCTTCATGATAAAATACACACAAACTCATGAACTCATATTTGAAATGAAAGACTACAAAGGTATTTATAGGATAGCCTACAATGGACCTAGACCTCATACATGAACCAACATTTAATTCCATGCATGCACACAAATGAAAAGACATATTCGTGAATTTAACTCAAACAATGAATCTAGCTTAGACTTTAAAACTTCCAATATCAGAATGGCTCAGAAACTTGTTACCAAAAAAAGAAAAAGAAAAAAAATGATCAGTGATACAAATGATGTTAAGATAATATGAAGCAGCACCAGCAGTGATATGCACTACTACAGAAAACCCCCAACAGCATCGGTTGTTTTTGCTCATAGGCATCGGTTCTACAACCGATGCCTATAACCTGGACTTTAGGAATCGGGTTTTTGACCATAACCGATACATATAGTCATCACAAGTCGATGCCTAATGTCTATATACAGTCACTAAAGGCATCGGTTATTGTAAAACAATCGATGCCTATAGGTACACTATAGGCATCGGTTTTGATTAAACATTGATGCCTAATTTTCTCTAAAGGCGTCGTTTTTTTGTAAAACAATCGATGCCTACAGTGTACGTATAGGCATCGATTTTGTTCTACAACCGATGCCTAATGTACTCTAAAGGCATCAGTTATTGTAAAACAACCGATGCCTATAGGTGCACTATAGGCATTAGTTTTGATTAAAAACTGATGCCTAATTTTCTCTAAAGGCATCGGTTTTTTGTAAATAAATCGATGCCTATAGTGTACCTATAAGCATTGATTTTTTCTACAACTGATGCCTAATGTCCTCTAAAGGCATCGGTTATTGTAAAACAACCGATGCTTATGGTGCACTATAGGCATCAGTTCTGATTACAAATCGATGCCTAATAATCTCTAAAGTCATCGGTTTTTGTAGAACAACCGATGCCTATAGTGTACCTATAGGCATCGATTTTGTTCTACAACCGAAGCCTAATGTCCTCTGAAGGCAGATCAATATGCCCTATCAATAGATCTACCGGTGAGTCAAAATGAAATGGGTATAAGAACTTTACTAACTTGCCTACTAGGGTAAACAATAAATATACTATTTTATTGTTAATACTTAAAAAATAACTTACCGGCAGATTATTCCACGCCATGTTTCTTCCTCTTTTTCCTTGTTTTGACCAATAGGTCCGAACTGTCCTGCAAATAGTAATCATTGCACTCAAGAAGTTAATAACACGCAAAGTATTATTTCAAAAAAATAAGAAATTGTTACCTATATAATAAACATTTACAGTTTTAAAACCAAAATGAGCGGATGAACCATCCAATCTTATATTACATCCAATGAAAAACTTGAAGCGGTTTTATGAATGGAAACACACAGAGTAGGCTCTAGAAAGAATCAAGTTGTGGAAAATAGCAAAATTACATTAATGCTATGAAACAACTTTCCCATGAAACAACTGCCCACAAAAAAGAATCAATACATTACTACATAGACAATAAAGACCTGAAAGTGAATTATTTTTTATGATGTTATTGTAAAAAAGAACAGCAAGTTACCTTTTCAAAAAAATTAGAGACACAAATATAGGGGGAAAATTTACGTACGTATTAACATGTATCTTGATATCCAACTCCCTCTTGTATATCTTTGAATCTAAAATATAAACCTGATTCTTGAGACGACATATCACTAGCAGTACCCAGTGGTCACTACACATCTTCATAAGCACAAAGATTAATTATCTTTATAAATTATAATAATTGTAAAGGAGTAAAGGAAAAGATAACAAGAAATAGTCTCTCTTACTCGTCTAGGTATTGTGCAAGAATGAATGTCCTGCTAAAAATTGCATCGAAGGCATCACTTATGTACGACGTCACAGCAGTCGGGTCATTTAATATATTTTTTTTGCAGATCTGCGCTGGACAAAGAAATCCGATGGCACTGGTGCAAAGACTCCCAGCCAACCCACGAAGACACATGTAAATCATTAGTAGATTCAAAACTAAATAATTTTAAGCTAAATATTGAACTAATTGATAAGGAAAAAGAAAGACCGTACCGCGCAGAGACTTGCACAATAACAATACTAATCCACCCAATTCTGAACAAGCTCCGAATATCATCAATTAGCACATGAATTTTCGTCTCTCTTTCATGTTGGAAGATGGTGCGCTCTATGTCCATAGAGACGTAGTCCACATGCACGAGCATCGATAGAATCAACGAGTGTAGCTCTTTGCAATTAGCTCCCAAAGTCTCCAAGACCACGTGATCAATAAGACGTGGCCTTGGTTTCGTTGCAAATTGCTCACCACTTGTCTCCATTTGACTTGTTCTCTGTTTCTTCGAATATGGCCTTGTAAGTTCCTGTACATATGGCCATGATTGAGCATACTAATACTAAATCAATAATTGTTGAAATGAAAACATATATTATTACCTCTCTTGCCTGAACCAAACTGACCGGCCATTGCAAAAAGCTACCTAAAATTTCACCCACGTGCTTCATGTCTGAATGAGGTGTCACCGGTAGAGGAAGTTCTGCTGCACCCTCAACAACTTCATCTGCTGAAACCTTCACATGACCGGATGACACCTTTTTATGATGCAAATTCGTGTCCTTCTTAGTTAGGTAAACCATCCCCTTGGCAACAACTTTAATCCCCCAGAATGGACAGGGCCAGGCGACACTCGGTCAGACTCTGTTACTCAAAGTAGACTAAATTTACTGGTCTGGCTAAAATGATTATATTCTAATGATTAATACAAATTAAAACTTGATGATAACGAGTTCAAGTTTTATAGGTCATACCGTAATGGCCTGAGTATATGTAGGTATTGACAACAAGAAAATGCAAAATTCCCCTGACCGTAACGGCTTGAGTATATTATATATATAACAAGCCTAATTACTTTCAGCCCCTTTAGTCTTGTATTCACATTCTTGATACAGGTAAAAATAGGTTTTAATTATGAAGATTTATTTATAGAAATAATACGATCCAATGCCATTAACAGGCAATAATTAGAACTACTCTCTAATGAAAGGACGAGCAAAAAATGAGACTTTATATTTTCTAATACATGAATAATGAAAAGACAACTCTGAAAAGGATAATGCATAATAAGTCTTGACTAAGAATTACTTATTTTTCAAATACCAAGGTGCTTGAATGAATAGGTTTGTGGAAATACACTACATATTATATAATTTATACCTCAACTATAGGAAATGGAGTCCCACCAACCGATTGGCAACTACTATGTGGATCACCTTGCGTCGGCGTGTGGAAATCAGCCCCCTCGTCAACTTATGATGGCACGTTGTGGTGAATAACCGGAGTCTGCAGACCTTGGTTATTCACTTGCTCATACAACCGGTTGAATCGAGCTTGTAGTGCAGCAAACTTGCCCTGCATCTGCTGCGTGATTTCTTGTGTCAGAGCCGCCCTAACCTCGTCCACTGACACCACTCCACTCTGTCTCCTGCTTGTCTGACTCGGTCGACCAAAAACAACCCTCACGTTCACGTGGCTACCAACACCTCGCACCCGACCCGGGTGCTCCTTCTTCTCTGGAGACGCATTCAATATGTCATCGTGCCTCTGCGGTAGAAATGTCCCTTTCCTGACTTCTCGAGCTTTCTCTACCTATTTCAAGAAGTGATAAACATCATTTAATACACTTTCCCTATGAAATTAAGTAAGTACTTCCAAAAAAATATATTCTTCTAATAAATATAATTACCATTTTATCAATCACCCCCTTCGTTTGCTCATTAAGGATATCATAATTTCCCTTTTCGACTTTCTTAATTCTTGCTCGAACTCAATCTAAGCTGTGATCATCCACAGCTATACTCGAGCTGAGTGAAGAACATGAAGACGAAGACGAGAGAGGGACTGATACAACCCACTTAGCTTTCGCACTAGCATATCCACCGAGTCCTAAAAAGTGCGGATGCTGGTTGTGAGACTGGCTCTCCCAAGCTTTCCTACTGTTTTCCTAGTAAGAAAATTTTAGGAAAATATTAGATATATATTTCTGGTGATTTTTTTTTAAGAAAGGTAATACACTGTACATGCCTCGAATTCTTCAGATTGATGATCATTAACGAATTTCTCCCACTGATCAGCTATAATGGAAGGATACAACTGGAATGGATAATCATATTTTGGGTGTTTCATCTTTATGAAGTCACGCACTAACCGCGACTTGAAAGCGGTCGCCCTCACTCTCGCAACCTTCAGAAAGTGCTTCTTCTTTTCATCACCTTCAATATTGAACTCTTTCTGAATAAACAAGAAACAAACATATATATTAACACATGTTTTCATTAACAGATAATTTACTATAAAAAGTTGATTATTATACCAACAAATCCTCCCAAATCACATTCTTAAGACCACTCTCGACGTGTTTCCACTCGTCTATGTTAATATATACATGCGACCGAACTAGAGAACCTAGGTGATTTTTGAAATTGGTAGCATATTTCCCGATGGGTTTATTTGTATCGTCGAACTCGACGTGCTTTTGTTCTGACGGCTTGTCTTTCATTTTTATGCATGCCGTTGATCCTCTAGATCTTCTTTTCACAGACTCCTCGTGTTCACATTGGGTGCTCGAAGAATCAGTCATGGCTATGTGCCATTAGTTGATAAAATTCTTAAAACATTAGATGAGAAATACAATTTATACGGCGATGAAAGCTAACACATCAATGGGCAACTACTGTGAAGACACGAAAAGCTTTAAACATATTACAAGAGTGAAGATAGATACTTGGAGTATTCTAGCAGCTACAGACAACTAAGAAGCATATCATCAACTTTTCTGAAGGTACTTACCGCATAACATATAGTTCAAGAGGGTTTAAATGGCTTGTGAACAGGATGTCCAAAATATGGCAATGAAATTAATCATCAAATAAATGGCATCAACCATAATCACTAATTCACTAAAGATGGGCTCTATATATTCCTCAAAGTACGTTCACCGATTATCTTCATTTGGGTGTGTGAATTAATTTTTCTTGTATTTTGCATAAGGCAGCAACTAAATTTAATATGATAATTAAACCTGTCATAAACATTGGAAATGGATGGAATTCAGAGGTCCGGTCTTCAACATAAATACTGGACAAATACCTAATCAACATTAAAGGTCCGAATTGAAAGGTCTCAGTCCTACATGAAAGGTCCGACTTGGCTACCGGAAGCGGAAAATGCTTGTGGTATAAATTCTTAGTTCCAACACCAATTACCAACTCAGAGAATTTAATTTTCTACACCTAAACATTACCTAAACATGTTAACTAACGAATTGAACAAGTACTAAAACATATATTCTTGCGCAATTTGTAGTAGGCGAGGATGAAACTAAGCGACGGGGAATCTACGGCGAACAGCATGCGACGGGGAATCCACGGTGAACAGCAAGTGAGGTTGAATGAATCGTCTCCTTTTCCAAAATGTTACTTCTGAATGTCTGGCGGGTTTTCGAAGTGGGAAATATGAGAATTTTGGACTGATATTTATTTCAAAAACCTAGTTTTCGTGCATTTGGGGGCAAAATTAGAATTTTCAGCTCAAATCCCTCCCTCGCCCACAAATTTCCAAATTTTACGAGTATATGCATCGGTTTTACAAAAACAATCGATGCTCATAAATTTTAGCAGACAACTAAAGTCAGTTGTTAGTAATAACCGATGCATATAATAGTAAATATTTTACAAAAGTCCCGTGTTCCCCTTCCTCCCAGAAGCAAACATTATCTCTTCCAAACCTCTACAAAGTCTTTAACAGAAAAATGGATCTTCCCCAAGAAATCTTGATGGAAATATTCTTACGCCTCCCTAAGAAATTGATAGGAAGGCTCAGGTCTTTATCAAAAACATGGTGCAACTTGCTCTCCCCCCACAATTCATTAAATCCCACATCGCTTGAGAAACACCCCTCCAAGAACATCTAACTCTCATCACCCCATCTAACACCATTCGCTCCATCGAAATCATAAAAGGTAACATTAGCATCGTTTCAAGAGTGCTTGATTTTGTTCAAACACTCACAAAAACTGATTTTCTCTTGTTTTGACATGACATAACAAGCTGGAGGTAGGTAATAAGTTCGCTTGTCAGTCATTTTTGGTGCTAACTTCTCCTGGATCCCCATTTCCACCAAGTCTTGTTTAGAGTTAATACCATCTTTAGTCTTACCCGGAATGTTTAATATTGTTCCAATAACACTGTCACACACATTCTTTTCAATATGCGTCACATCTATACAATGTCTAACCAAAAGATGTTCCCAGTATGGTAGACCCCAAAATATGGATTTCCTCTTCCAACCACTCGTTGATACATTTGTAGAAAGTTTATCGAACTCAACATCAATATCTTTAACATGATCGTAAATTACACGTCCGGATAATGGCGATCTAGCAACTCGGTTCAGAGTTTTCCCATTGAAAATATTCTTTTTTTTTTCTATAAGGATGCTGACTTGGGAGAAAGGCCCTGGTATGTACACATTTTCCTCCCATTTTTCTTCACAAATGGGGCATGCCTTAGCTCCTTTATTTGCATAACCTGACAAGTTACCGTAGGCTGGAAAATCATTGATCGTGCAAAATATCATGGCTCGTAAGGTGAAATTTGTTTGAGTATAAGCATCAAAGACGGTCACACCCTCATTCCATAATTTTTTCAAATCCTCAATAAGTGGTTCCAAGTACAAATCTATGTCATTCCCTAGTTGTTTTGGTCCGGATATCAATAAAGACAGCATGATGTACTTGAGCTTCATGCATAGTCAAGGAGGAAGATTATAAATTATTAACAAAACCAGCCAAGTACCATGACGACTGCTCATGTTTCCATGTGGGTTTATTCCATCTGTGCACAGTCCAAGGCGAAGATTTCTCTTCTCACTACCAAATTCAGGAAACTTACTATCAATGTTTCTCTATTGCGGAGAATCGGCCGGATGTCTTATTTTTCCATCCTTCTTCCTTCAGCATACCACTGCAAATTCTTCGCTTCCTTAACATTTGAAAATAACCGTTTGAATATGGGAACAACCGGAAGATAGTACAATACCTTAGCCGGAGGGTCTTTTTTATGTACAAGCCCACCATCATCACTGCCTGTTTTTTTATAGCGCGATTCCCCGGATTTTGGGCACTCCCGTAAATCCTTGAATTCATTCCGATACAATATGCAATCATTTGGACATTCATGTATCCTCTCAATCTCCAGACCCAACGGGCACAACATTTTTTTCGCCTCGTATGTTGAAGTGGGAAGCTCGTTATCATCAAGAAACGCATCTTTTAGAAGCTATAGTAACCCCGAGAAACTCATATCACTCCATCCACTCTTTGCCTTTTGGTTATATAGATTAAGTATGAACGATAACTTTGTAAATTTGGTACAGTTAGGGTACAACTGTTTCCCAGCATCAACAGATAATCTTCCAAACACTGCAACATTATTGATATCAACTTCTATGTCATGCAACATTTCATCTAATTGATCACTGTCTACATCCTCGTCGGTATCTGTATCACTATCACAAGTATCATACGTAGATGGGGCTGTCGAGTGAGCTGTATTATCAGTCGGAGGTGAAGTTTCACCATGCCATATCCATCGTGAATAACCTTCTTTAAAACCACGACGTATCAAATGGCTCTTCACTTGGTCCGTAGTCCGAAATTGTCTCAGATTTTTGCAATCAACACAAGGACACACAATCGTTTCCCAAGCAGACTTAGCTTTATTCTCAACAACAAGTCTAGGAAAACTTTCAACCCCTTGAATATATTCAAGTGTAACGTTTACCATACATCCAACTTCGATCCATTCTCTACCGCTGCACAATTGAATTAAGAACTCAATAAAAAAAAACTAAAAAAGAAAAAAAATTAATTTACCAGAAAACTCCATATATATGCATGTATCTTTGTTAATAATTTTTGTCTTATTAATTACTATTTTTTTTCTATTTTCCTGAAAAAATATATATAATGTTAGCTAGATTTTCATATTATATTATAATTAACATTGGGATAAAAATTTTGCCTAATTATAATAATTGTTTTTATTATTATGTTAAGCAAACCAAAGTCGACTATCGAAAGATAAGTGTAGCTCCAACATTCACCAGTCATCTATTGTTTTAGCTTTATTTAAGTATTATTTGCTTTATAAGGACCTGCATTGTTCAGTAAGACTCATTGACAATAAGATTCAGATATGGCCATCAATGAGTGAATTTTTTAAACATGCATAGTGAAATGCCCTAGGATGTACTATTCTAGTTGAACACTCTATATTTATGTGTATCAGTCATTTGAAATTGTGTGATAATTACATTCAGCTGAACTTGTTTTTAAATTTTAGTCCTTAAAGTTCAAAACAAACCTAAATTTTATTTATTCCTAACTGTTAAGTAGAACATAGTAATTAATTATAAAAAAAGCAAATAGTAAATGAAAATACTGATTTTTATTCCAATTAGCCAAAATCAAACAAGTTACAAATGCAAAACATAAAAATAAAAATTACAAATGCATGAAAAAAAATCAAGCGTCGGCAGCCTTCCTCTTCGTCCCCGCCTGAGCACGACCCACACCATCATCATCAAATCGTGCACCAAGCCCGGTGAGAATAGATTAAAGCTTGGAGATGGAGAGCACCACCTCACCCCAATGAGCCTTTATAGTGCTCAAAATGTGGGTGAGTGATTCTAACTGGACGACTACTTTCCGCATGTCTGCGGAACATTCTTCCTGCATTTGCTTCATCAGTACGGTAATTTGTTTTTCCTGAGTGTCGATTAGCTTGCGAAGCGGTCCCAAAATCGTGTTGTCAGTCATTATTTGTGATGGAGATTAAAATCTACATTTTTGACAAAAAGTTTAGTTGTGAAGATTAAAACTTTCCACTAACAGGGGTATTTATACAAGTTCAGTGCACCTCTTTGAATTATCACTGTGTTTTAAACTTCCCGATGCATCGATGCCTTTTCAATTTCCGGATGCATCGATGGCTATTCAATTTCCAGTGTGTGAGCAACACAGCCGCTTGGAATTCTAGGTTAAATAAATGCTGCTTCATGCCTCTTAAAATGTATATGCAGATAAATTATATGTAAAATAATAAGTACAAAAAATAAATACATACCTTCAGCAGCTCACTTTGCAAAGAGACGGTGCACAAAGATGCTGCACAAAGAGGGAGAAATAAGCTAGCAGGTTTTCGTGGTTATTTCAAAAAATTCAATTGGAAATTCAATAGTAAAGATGAAAGATATTTGGGTAGAATAATGGGATAGGTTATGAATTTCTGTTCATCAATTATAAATGTGAAGAATCAATTCAAAATTATGAATTCTTTCTTCACTAATTTAAAAAATGTTGGCATTGCAAAGAAGACAACAATTCACAATATACATCGGTTGTTGAGACAGAGACCGATGCATATAGTAAGTGGCCAAAATCATTAGCATGGGTTTGGAAAATAAACCGATGCTAATATTATTTTAATTTATTATATGCATCGGGTTCAGTTAAAAATCGATGCTCAAAGTTTTGAAGTTTTTAGGGACCAATTTTTATTCACTTTTTTCCCGCGATGCGCGCGTAATGAAATTTGAATGAGCATCGGTTCTAAACAAGAACCGATGCTCTGGTTTGGATTCCGACATCGGTTGTTATACAACAATTGATGCCTATTTATTTTACATCAATTTCGAATTTTTTTTATTATTATGTGCATCGATCGGTGTCAGAAACAACCGACGATCAGGGTTTTGAAATTTTTACGGGGCCAATTTTTATTCATATTTTTCCCGCGATGCACGCGTAATTAAATTTGAATGGGCATCGGCTCTAAACAAGATCCGATGCTCTGGTTTGGATTCAGGCATTCGTTGTTATACAACAACTGATGCCTATTTATTTAACATAAATTTCGGGTGTTTTTATTATTATGTGCATCGGTCGGTGTCAGAAACAACCGACTTTCAGCGTAATTAGATTTGCATGAGCATCAGTTCTAAAAAGAACCGATGCTCGGATTTGGTTATAGGCATCAGTTGTTATCATAAACCGATGCCTATACGTAAAAAGAAATTGTTGGATTTATTTTTGTTGTTATAGGCATCGGTTGATTTACACAAACCGATGCTATAACTTTTTCTCAGATTATATAGGCATCGGTTGTTTGACCACGACCGATGTCTATTTATTTTAATGAAAATTTTCGGTTATTTTATTATTATACGCATCAGTTGCTATATAACAACTGATGCTATTGATAATTAGGCATCGATTGTTTAAAAATAACTGATGCCTATAACTTTTATATATTACAAAAAAAAAATTGCGCGACTATAGGCATCGGTTGCTGGTTGAAAACCGACGCATATAACTTTTTTTAATTATAAAAAAGACCCCGCGCAACTATAGGCATCGGTTGTTGACAACAACCGATGCCTACAACCCTGTACAGATTAAGGGTTGCCACCACATCAGAGCCATTATCAGCATCACACATTGCCACCACATCAACACAGCAATTAACATTATCAATTAAGGGCTCAACCATCTATAACTGAAGTAATAGGAAGAAACACATATCGACATCTTTGTGAAATTACCCAAAAAAAAGGGATAAATATTAAGCAGCACATCAAAACATTGCGAAATCATATCTGCATAACAACAAAATTACCAATGAAAAAACTAAAGAAGCAAACAAGATATTAAAAATTCCATCTTAAAAACATTAGAAATATTTCAAAAGCTTTACAAGAATTGTGGCACCATTACCAATCTGTGCACAATATATACTTGACCAGAGTTTTCAATCAACARTTACATTACAATTCTCAGACAACTTAACTAAAAACATCCTTCAGTCATTTAAGAAAGATTCCTGATTTAGAAACCAATCCTCTAGGCTAAATCTCTCTTCCGAGCCGCCTACATCAACATGTAACGAAAACCAGTCCATATCCAATAGCATTTGAGCATTAATGGTATAAGATCCTGGCAACGTCTCAAGGGTTTGCACATCAAACCCACAATTCTGATGATCAAAAGCAATACAGGCGTAATAATTATCCTCATCAACCCCATACATACCATTACTTACACCACCACCATAGTTCATCATCATCATCTGATCATCATTATTATTATTAGCCTGATCAGAATAATACACAAAATCGGGCGGCGGCTGCTCGTCGTGTTTCCACACGCTACTTTCTTGATCAACTGAATAATTGCAATAATCCTTCAAGACATGATCTAACGATTCTATTGTTGACCCCTTCATCAGATTGATCCTTCTCCTCACAGCATCAATCTTAGCCATCAGCCCACCATCAACTTGATACGGCCCTAAAAATCCATACGTTATATTATGTGATATATGTGGGTATTTATGGTAAGCGACCTTATTTCCTGTCAGGAGCATTTCTTCTAGGAGGCAAGTGAGCTGGTTTTATCAAGTAGCGAGCTGGTTTGTATAGTAGCGACCTGGAGTATGAGGATGAGTTCTCATATAGGATCGCGACCTCTTATTCTTTTATGTGTTGGGTGCTAGCTGTTAAGCTTGGTCATGATTTTTATAAATATTAAGCTCGAATGGGATCATATGGATAGTCTTATGGGGTCCCGGCGAACTATATGGAAGGAATAACAGGCCTAGGCCTATTCTGGTAATTTAATGAGAGATTTATTGTTTATGGAAACTTAGCATATAGGAGGAATCCTAATTCTAAGTAAGTTGTGTATTAATGGATTATGGTGGAAGAAGGTAACCCTGGCTTCGGGAACACTTCTCTTGTCTCTATAAAAGGGGGTGCATACCTCTATTTATTTTTGAGTTTTTTTTTTGTCATATTTGGGCTCTCAGAACTACCTCTTGCTTTATATAACTTAAGCATCGGAGGACCTTCACGGGTCTGATCACCGACCCGCCAGAAGGTGCTGTTTTGTAGGATTGGCTAGGTCGCCAGGAGAATATCTGGAGGCTTGTTAGGTCGCTGTGACGTATTTGGAGGCTATTTTGGGTCGCTGACTTCGTATATCAAGTCAGTACCCCATATTCTTGGTAACCAATCTTTTTGGTTTTATCATTGGGAGACCTCCATGTTGATTTGAGGAAGTCCCTCATAAATATTAACGTGGGTCGGTTAATGAGGTGAATGGGTATGGAGTCATTCAAATGAAAAGATAAGTTTTATATTATTTTGTTTGGTGGACGTATCTTTTATATATGTTAGCATGTTTGCTCGATTGTATGGGTTCGATCGCATGCGTGTGACATTCAGGTTCTTTTAGTGTCACGCAATTAATTATGAGTTTGGATGTGGCTTAAAATTTATAATTAGTAAGATAATTATGCTTGGGGCTTTTAATGGGATTAAGTGCTTGGATATATTTGGGTTAATGTGCTACTAATGTTTTTGTTGAAGGTGGAATATGGTTACTTATGTGTTTGCTCAAAATTTAATTGAAGGAACTTATTTGATTTATTGTATGGTTTAAATATTGTTTGGTTTAAATGATTCTTATGGATTAATGGATTTATGTGGTATATGATCTTGTGTTGATATTGGAGGGTTGATTCATTTTGTTGCCTGAAATCTAAGGCGATATGGTCTGTGTGTCTTGATCAATAATTGTGATTATGGATTCTTAAATGGGATGATGGTTGTTTTTTATTTGGTGGGGGGTTAGGACTATTTTTTGGTTAAACCTTTGAATTTACGTGTGATCATATATTTGGTGGGAATTTATGTGCATAAAAGAACGACTATGAGTGTCATGATTGTTTAATTCACATTTTTGTAAAAGGAATTTTAATTAATCTATAACATTTTGGAACCTCATGTTGTGCTAATTATATATAATTGAGAACTCTTGTGTGGCAATTCATAAGGGTCGATGGGGGTGATAATCATACATGGAGTTGGATAGTTTGGTCTTGGAAATCTTTCACGAATTTGATAGAATAGATGTGGGTATTAATTATGCATGGAAAACTCTAATTGGATTTATTTTATATGGTTTTGTTTTATGGTGATATGCATGTGGTTTAACACTTGTCGGAGGGGACTTATTTAATTCTATATAATTATGGGGATGTGCATAATAATGGAAAAGTTACTCTAATAAAGATAAATAAGATGAGTCTTGGCTAAAGATTAAGCGCTTATCAACTCCCAAGTGTTTGAATGAGTAGGTCCATGAAGACATACTAAGAATTGCTCATCTTGCAAATTCCCGTATGAAACCACTGCACTGCCACACTTCAGTAAAACGGTAATAACTCACTCTTGGATTATTATTTTTGAGATCCGCTTTTTGTGTTGGAAACTAGACTTGCAGGGATTTCCATTGTTATGTAGTTTGTTCTCTAATTAATTATCAATTAAAGCAGTTTAATCCTCAGAGTTGGTATATGTGCTGAAAACTCTCGTGTCAATTTATATGATCCTATATGGCTTAATGGTGATATGGTGTTTATGGTTATGGGAAATGGAAATACTTGGTTTGAGATGAATATGTTTGATTAACATATTATTTATTGTTTGTTTACGTGCTTGCGGTTATGTTTGATTAACATATTCTTTTACTTGGTTGATCATGAATCTATGTGGATATGTCTAATTAACATATTATTGGCTTATTTGATTTCTTAACCTCTCTGCAAAGTATGGATATATACTAATATGGTTTGTTTAGATTAATATGGTATATGATTTTGTATTGATGTGAGGGTACAAATTATACTTTTTATGGGTGTTTAATTTATAAGTTGCCCAACATGTAACTCAAAGTGGTTGACTTAATGCGAAGAGGTCGCCAATATTTAAGGCCATGAATCAGGTCGCGCGTTCAAACATTCACTAAAAGGTGATCGGGGAATTATGCTACCTATAAACAAAAAGGTCACGCAGTTGGATATTCGAGGAGAGGTGAATTTTCCTATGGCATCAATATGAATACGTATCGGGTACGCTCTTTAAAGTCTCATGAAAGTGATGGTTTCCAATTTTCTGTCTTATTTATTTTTTATGTGGTTGAACATGGGGGAATAATTGATTTATACGATTTAATATGGTTCACTTAAAGTGACAAAATTTATTTGGGACGATTTAAATGGTTATGTTGTGTGATTTAATTTAATGGTTAAGGTCTGGTCACATGTTGGGTTTATGTCGTATTAATTAATGGTTTTATGGGTTTATGTGCTTTTATTGTCAGAAAAGGCTCGTTGGTATTAATGGTTATGGAACAATGCTTAAGTAATAAATTATGGGAGATGGTTTTATGATATATATGGATGAGATGGTTTATGGACGTAGTTATGGGCTGACGCTTTCATTAGGTCGGCGATGGTTTATGGACATGGTTATGGGCTGACGCTTATATTAGGTCGGCGATGGTTTATGGACATGGTTATGGGCTAATGCTTTCATTAGGTCGGCGATGGTTTATGGACATGGTTATTGGCTGACGCTTTTATTGGATATGGTAATGGATGGATGGTCTTACATATCATTTGTTGTAGAGATCATGTTTGATTTACATGTACTTTGCAATTTTTGTCATTGAATATGTTTGATTTACATATTCTTAGATGCTTTGTTTATGTGAAGAGCATGTTTGACTTACATGTTCTTTATGGATTAGATTATGTGCTTTCAACGTGATTGATTACGTGTTACCGTTTGTGTTAATATAATAATGTGATGTTGTGACTTAGTAGTTTTTCTACTTGCATCGTATTTCTTGTTTGGTTTTGGTTTGATAAGACTTAGTTGTGCTACCTTGTTTGCATTACTTTAACATGGGGGACTTAATATTTTAAGTAACTTGGTTTTATTACCCTTCGGGGCGGACTGTTTTTTGTTTTACCCTTCGGGGCGGATGTTGTTTCATTAACCCTTCGGGGCGGGCTGTTTTACTCTTAACCCTTCGGGGCGGATGTTGTTTCATCAACCCTTTGGGGCGGGCTATTTTGCGTTTAGCCCTTCGGGGCGAATGTTTTTTATTACCCTCAAGGGCGGATGATTGTTTTATGAACTGATGCTTGTATAGGTCGACTGATTGTTTTATTACCCATCGGGGCTGATGGTTAGTTTTCGAGCTTAAGTATGTTTGACTCACGTACTTAATGTCGTTTATGGGAAAGATATGTTTGACTTACGTATTTCTCCCATATTTTATAATTTATATGTCTTTGAACATATTTGAATTATATTTTTCTTTATATGAGTTAAATTAGGCTTCTTTGGGACAATTTCACGCAGCTTATAATTTGTAGGGTTTTGTGCTCCATATAAGCATGTTTGATTTATATGTTATAGGCGACCTATCTTAAATTTGTGGTATTACATGACCAGGTTTTGGTTATCTTACTCGTGAACTATGCGGATGTTAAGTCTTAAGTCTTATGAGTTTGTTATTTTTTAGGTTAAGAACTTAGATTGTTGGTATGGTTTGGATGATCTTTTGTAACAGGTTATCATATAATAAAAAAAAAAACAGAATGGTTAATACATAAACCATGCGGAAGCTATGAGGTTGGAGTTATAAAGTCAGGGGCGGATATTTTTTGCTGTTTCATGAACCTTTCAGGGTGGACGCTTGTTTATGATTCATGTATCCTCCGAGGTTGGCTGGAGATTTAATGAATATGGTTAAGACTTGACGCTTGTATTTATCGGGTCGGCTATGGTTTTTATGGATATGGCAGTGGATAGTGTAGTGGAAGAACATGTTTGACTTACATGTTTTCTCTCAGTCCTTATGTATGTTTGATTTACATACTTGGTCTTGTGTGATTTGTTTGGTCCTGTATAATTTATTTGGTCTTATGCGGTTTATTTGGTCCTATGTGATTTGTTTGGACTTGTGTGAAAACATATTTGATTTACATGTTTTCCTTTAAAAGTCTTTAAGCATGTGTGATTTAAATGTTGTGAGATTTATTTTGTTTGATTGATCTTGCGACCTATGTGTAAAATAGGTTTTCTTGATATTTACTTTAACATGTTGTTGGTAGATAACCTGGTTGAACTACTTGATTACATTAACTTGGGGGACTATGTAGTTTTCTTGGTCATTTTTGGTTTAATTTTGTTGATGCGACTTGGTTGCTTCACCTTGTTTGCATTATTTGGACATGGGGGACTGGTTGGTTTTCTCAGTCCCGTGATATTGTTATATGGTTGCACCTGTATTGTGTATGGTCTAAATGTTTTGTTTGGTTTAAATTATTTAAACATGGGGGACTGAGTAATTTGTTCGGTCACTTATGATCTAATGTGGTTCTAATTTATTATTGTTTTACCAGGTATAATATGTGCTCAAATCAATGTGTCGTGAGGTCGTTAAAGTGATATGACCAAGATATTTATTTAAATTTGGGAGACTGAGTGGTTTTCTTGGTCATATGTGATTTAATATGGATTTTGGTTGATTTAATATGCCAACTTGTATCAGTTCGGTGATTATTTTTATGGAATGGGCTGACGCTTTTAGGTTAGTGATGATTTATGGGTGCAATGGTTTTCTGACCGACCTATTTTAGGTCAATGATATCTTTATGGTTTATGGTTTTATGGGTTTCTGTGCCTTTATGGTTAACGCAATCTTGGGCCTTGAAGGGCTATTATGGATTATGGTATGGGGTCTTGGCGAACTAATGAAATGGTTATGGTTATAAGGTGATGCTTAAGTAATGATTATGGTTTGTGCTACGGAATGATTTTTTGATCGACCTATTTTAGGTCGAGTAAATGGCTTATGGTGTTTTGACTTTTCAAAAGCATATGATTGTATTTTCTTGGATTATTGTGCCCGGTTATAACTTCGGGCCGCGGAGGGAAGACTTTATGGTTTTAGGCCGTCAAGTATGGAGCCTAGGGACTCGCATGAGGACTCGCAGATCTCTTCTTCAAGGAGGGCATTCATCTTGGAGGACGAGCGAGCTCAGCGAGCTGATCTTTTGGAGCTCGCGGTCTTACGTGGTAGTTTTTTTATGGGAAATTGGTATCATAGCTCGGTATGCCGAGGTGGGCTGTTCTATAATACGGTTTGGTAAGCTGACGATGATTTAATTATGTTATGTTTTTATTGTGATTTTTGATGGTTGTGTTCTTTTAATGTTCTGTTTACATGTCCTACCTGATTTCGTACCTGAATCAGCTAGAACATGGGGGACTAGCTAATACGGCCCTAAAAATCCATACGTGATATTATGTGATATATGTGGGTATTTATGGTTAGCGACCTTATTTCCTGGAAGGAGCATTTCTTCTTGGAGGTGAGCGAGATGATTTGTAGAGTAGCGACCTGGAGTATGAGGATGAGTTCTCATATAAGGTCGTGACCTCTTATACTTTTATGTGTTGGGCACTAGCTGTTAAACTCGGTCATGGGTTTTATAAATGTTAGGCCCGAATGGGCTCATATGGATAGTCATATGGGGTCCCGGCGAACTATATGGAAGGATTAACAGGCCCAGGCCTATTCTGGTAATTTAATGAGAGGTTTATTGTTTATGGGAACTTAGCATATAGGAGGAATTCTAATTCTAAGTCAGTTGTGGTATTTATGGGATTATGGTGGGAGAAGGTAACCCTGACTTGGGGAACACTTCTCTTGTCTCTATAAAAGGGGTGCATACCTCTCTTTATTTTTGAGTGGTTTTTATCATATTTGGGTTCTCAGAACTACCTCTTTCTTTATCTAACTTAAGCATCGGAGGACCTTCACGGGTCTGATCACCGACCCGTCCTAAGGTGCTGTTTTGCAGGATTGGCTAGGTCGTCATGAGAATATCTGGAGGCTTGTTAGGTCGCTGTGACGTATTTAGAGGCTGTTTTAGGTCGCTGACTTCGTATTTCAGGTCAGTACCCCATATTCTTGGTAACCAATCTTTTTGGTTTTATTAAAACTGCAATTTATTACTCTTCAGCTCCTTCTCAGTCTTATCCTTGAAATAATCGGACAAAGTGTAGGTTTTGTTACATGAGCTCCACTTGTAAGAGTCGATCAAGCCCACGAGGACTTGTTGGTTTCCTGGCGGACAGATCGTGATTGGCTGGTCTGAATGCTTACCCTGGGCCGGCGCGTAGACGATCATGCCAATGTCGACTCCACACAGAGTGGACAGATCCTTGGCCGCTTTTTCCACACTTTTCTTTCTCTTTTAAGGTATTTACGTTGGGCTTTCTGATGAGTTGCATGCGCAATTTTCCTCTTCCCATCTTTGTGAATCAGCGTGAGAAGGAGAAATCAACCAAGATTAACGGGAAACAAAGTAAGAAATTATATGATATTGGAAATAAACTTTATGTGTGCGTCGCGTGTGTTTATGAGAAATAAATACAGAGGAGAAATACGTGTGTATGTATATATAAGTTTTGGTAGATTCACCAAAACTTGATTGACAAGTATTCATAATTTAAATCTGATTGCTTAAACCATTATAAGAGCATCTCCAATGCAACAATGTTGAAAGTGAAAAAATTAGCACATGGCATAAAAATAATTATGTGGCACATTAAAATGATTATGTGGCACATTAAATGCTTGACATTGTCAAGAGCAATATTAAATTCTAGACATTGCTTTTGACAATGTCTACAATTATTTTTAAATATATCATTTAATCATGTTATTTCCCTCTCTTTATTTTTTCTAAAAATAAATAAAATAAATTATCACATATATAACATTAACATTGATGCATTGGAGAACCTTTTTTTATAAAATGTAAATGTCATTCCACATAGGTTCAATTAATATTATTGCATTGGAGATGCTCTAAAATCTGATTGGGTTGGATTGTGAACTCTGAACAATGCATTTATGGAAAGTTAAAACATAGAATCTTTAAAATCTGCAATGGTTAGAAGATACCCAGTTTACTTGGTTTTGACCTAATTTGATTTTCTTGATTTTAAGAGTGTCAATAGGGATATATGAGTAATTATCATCTTGGTTACATTTTATTTTTCTATTGAAACAAATATTGTGAAACACATGAATTGTATATATTTTTGGTAAATTTAGCCCTCTATCCCGAGCTCTTGCCTACGTCTCCGCCTTAATTGTCACTTATTTAAAGTAGAAGGTAGCTATTTTTTTTAAATAATAACAATAATAATTATAATATTAGTAGTAGCAGTAGAAAAATAGACAAATACTCCGTCCTTTTACTTTAAATTAAAGTTTTAAACTCAAACAACTGAATTATAAACTAAATGACTAATGTACTCTCAAGTAATTTCTCTCGACCTCTTAAACCACATTAAGATATCTTGCCTTTTCCAAAAGATTTTAAGATTGGAAAATGAATAAAATTGTGAAAAAAACAATAATAAATAAAAGAATATCTAAAACAAGATTTAATTAGAAATATTTAACAAAATAGCACAAATATAAATGATTTGAGTTAGTTTCCTGTGTGAAAATTACAAGGACCCATTCCTATGTGACAGAGCCCAAACTCGTCCCATATAAAAGAAGAAACTAGCAACAATTCTGTAATTAGCATTTTTCCCCTTCATCCTCACTCACTACAAAAGAATTCGAGAATACCGACGGACCATTACTGTCGATAACGGCGTTAACAGCGTTACCGACGGACCATTTCCGTAGGTGAAACCTCGACCAACGATTTTTTTTTACGAATACCAATTCTGTTGGTATTACCGAACGATCTTAATGTATTAAGAAAAATATAGACGGACACGCGACCTCTCGCGCTCTAAATCTACTCATGACCATCCAGACTAACTCGATTTCTTGTTAGTATTTGAAATTATAATATATATATATATATATATATATATATATATATATATATAATGATTAATATAATTATATATTGCTGACGGGTATAGGTCTGTCTCTTATACACATCTAGATGTGTATAAGAGACAGGTGTGTGTGTGTATAAATGGTTAATATAATTATATATTGCTGACGGGTATAGGCGTCAGCATTTTTTTTTGTTTTGTAATATTGCTGACGGATATAGGTCGTCAGCAAAATCGGTTGTGAACTACCCATCAGCATAAGTAATCCGTCTGCATATGTTGATAGCTTTTTGAATGTGAGCATTTTCTGTCAGCAAAGGTAACCCGTCAGCAATCTGTAAGCATATGCTAACGAATTTTTACTCATTAGTATTTGATATATATTTTTTTGTAGTGTAAGGATCCTCAAGATCACAACTGAATTCGAAATGACCATCAACAAGGAAAGCTTGTGTAGCGGTCTATGATGTCAACAAAGAATCTAGAAATTTGGATTATGCACAAGGAATGAAGACTAAATAAGAAAACATAATTGCACTAGGATTCATTTTTTTAAGGTGGTTGATGTTAATTAGGCCGTATCTCCTGGTCCATGAAAAATTCGCCATTCAGAAGGAAACCGTCTTATGTGATGTATAATAGTAGATAGGTTTCATTGTAAAAATACTTGTGTTTTGAACTTTAAGAGAACGTAAGAATACTCGAGTACTTATATTTTATATAGTTTAGGATTTTAGTATTATAGTACATGTTTTCGACATTATTTGTAATACTAAGATAATAGTTCTTATACTTTTCATAAAAGAGTACTAGGTATTGGTATCTTGATAACTATATAAGGGAGTACAATAGGCTCTGGGAAATCAAAGGGAGTTGGTCAAAAAAGTAGTTAGAAGTAGTGTGTAACTATGTTTGTTAAGTTAAGAGAGAGTCCGCTCTTTTAAGTCCAAGTAGTTCGTGCACAAATACTATTTTAATGGAATAGTTTTAAATGGAGAGGTATTCTTACTCATACAAAGATATTCTTGTTTTTATTATTGTTTTCTTATATATTGTTTTATGTTTTTACATAGGATGTTAATTTAGCGCATTGGACTCTGACAACCGCATAATTTCAATTAGGCACCAAAGAAGTGTTTTTGTTGGTTTTATAGGATAAATATCCTTGAGACAAAATAGAGGGCCATAAACCACGATCAAGGATCAATGCCTAGACCTCAGGTGTTAGATGGACCCAAGTAATCCTATTTAAAATTCATGATGACCATACACCTACGCTCCCTTGGCAAAGGAACATGGAAAAGCACACTTTCTCCTTGGACTCATTCTATGGTGCCTGAAACTACATCTCCCTTGGCTGCTGGTAAAGTGACAACCAAATATGATTGCAAGAAAAAAAGTAATTCTAAGAAAACTGAAAGCTCGTCTAAAATTGTTCTTAAACAGAGACACATTTGGAATGATAATGACAGGATGGCAGAAGAAGCTAACTTCAGAGCTTTATTCACCATTCTCACCGTGATAGATCAAACTCGACACAATATGGTTGTTAAGTGAACCACCTCGCATGAAGCCTAGAAAATTCTCAAACGCCAATCTTAAGGAACGAGTGTTGTAAAATCCTCTAAGTTGCAAAAAATCACCACTGCATTTAATGAGTTAAGAATGAAGAAGGATGAAACTATCGATATTTACTATGCCAGATTTTGTGATGTTGTCAATCAAAGCTCCATGATTGGTGAAGAGATTTCTGAGACAAAGTCAGTTCAAAAAATTATGAGAACACTTCTTAAGAGATTTCGTGAGAAGATTAAGTCTCTAGAAATTTTTACGTGCTTTGGAATTTGATCTTAGTAACTTGTTATGAGAACTTCGAACCTTTGAGATTAATAATGACTATGATGCTATTAAGAGTAAAGGAATTGCATTCAGGTCCAGTGTACCAACACCATCTGATAATGAAGAAAAGTATGAGGATGTATCCGCATTCGAAGCGGTTGTTGCTCTCATTACAAGGAGATTTGGTACAATGCAGAAAAAGATGAATCGAGGAAACCCCAAAACCAAAAGCCATTTGACATCACCAAACTCCCCAACCACTAAGGAAAGGACATACAAAGCAACACACCAGCCATCAAATCCTGTAGACAACCTATTGAGAAGGACCAGTGTAGAGAATGTCGTGGCTTTGGAAACTTTAAAAATGAGTGTCCCAACTTCTTGAGGAAAACCAAAGCTCTCAATGCAGTATGGAGTGGATCTGAACCAGAAGATGAAGAAGAGGAACAAACTAAAGAGACTAAACATACTAGAAATCTAGTTGTCTTCTCAAATATAAATCTCTTCTACCTAACATCATCCCTTAAAATTCTTGATATGGAACAACAAAATAATTCTGGCAGTGATTCTGATGATGATGTTACACAAGCTGGCCATTGAGAAGTGTATGCAGTCCGGGAAAATTATCAAAGAACAAAGTGCACAGATCAAATCCCTGAAGAAATATAAGAAGCAATCATATCAACTTGCATCAGATTTGATGTATATACATGATGAAGTCTAGTCTCTGAAAGAAGAAAAATTCAAATTGAAAAGAAAAGTCTCTAGTGGCGAGATGGTGGATGGTAACCTAGAAGCTAAGTTGGGTAAAACATTCTCCAAACTTTCAATATTCGATTATAATTAGAAGTTGTCCAAACAGGTATGTATTGAGAAAGATCGTGTTAGTCTCTACAAACTAAGTTGTTTGGGTTGCAGCATATTATTGGTCAAAAGGATGTAGAGATTCTGTCGCTCCAGGCTAAACTGAAAAAAGTAAAGGGAAGTACACTGATTTGTCGGATGTTCATTCACCAACTGACCTAAAACATGGCAACAAAACTGAGGAACTTACCAAAGAAAATCAACTCGTTCGGAAGATGAACTCCAGTAAAGTAAGTCTTGAGGAACTTGTAAGCATTGATCTAAACTTTTGTGCACCCATTTTAAGATATTTAATTTAAAAACACGTAACTTTTCTCGCAAGAGTACGAGGAACTTGTATAGTTTGACTCAAATCGATTCACTCGAGGAAACAACTGTTCGGTCTCTAGATGTTTTTCTCAATTCACGAACTATCCTAAAATACATATACATTGGGGGTTTTTGAAGATTTTTAATTGATCATTATTAGCTAAGCAATATTAAAACTAAGACTAATTAAACTAATTATTTAAAACTAGATTATCAACTACGAGTAGTAATTAAACTACCAATAAAATGCAATGAAGATTTAAACTTAATTAATGAATCTAAGAACATGAATATAAGAAACTATCACGAAGAAATTGTATCATAAGAATCTAAAATAGGAGTATAAAGCATGAACTAATTTTCATAAATAAACTAGATTAATCCAATATCCAATATCCAATATCCAAGCATGTAATAATTAAACTAATTAAACTAGTTCTAGAATAAACTAAGAATTTAACTACGAAATTAACTAAGAATTTAGAAAACTTATTGTAACTACTGAAGGTAGTAAAAATCTCAAGCTATTCCGGAGTTGAGGCAAAAATCTCGAATTGAAGTGAATCTTGAGTCGTACGGACTTGAATCTTCAATCTCGATCTCCAACTTCATAACGGAGTGTGTAAATGCATTATTTCTGTGCTAGATAACCCTAGTAAGTCGTCTCTACTCTTAGGTAGTCGTGTCCCTTTAAAAATCATAAATATGAAGGGTATTTATAGATATAGCATGTCTTGGCGCACAAGAAACCCTAAAAATGCATTTCTAGGTAGCCACGTCGACGTCGCGTCGACCGACGCATGCTGGAGCTCAGCGTCGATGCTGCATGTGTGCTTGCGTCGACTAGGCGGGGGCATCGACTGACGGGGTCTTAGATCGACGCAACAGTAAGTTGTGTCGACTTGGCGTCGACAGGCGCACTCTTGGATCGACGCTTCAGAGAGTTTCATTGGCCTAGCGTCGACTGAGTGTCGACCGTCATGGACAGGGTCCGTGTCGATGTAGCATCGACGCTACTGAGAGTACGTCTCGTTTTCTCGATTTTCTGCTACTCGTTCATCGGAAATCTCGTTCTCCACTTTTGAACATCGAACTTCATCTATTTATGCGTTGAACTCTTTCAGTTACTTAGCTGTAAGGTGAAAAACAATGAATAATCACCTATTTTCATCTGAATTAAGCTTAAATCATCCAACTTATACCCAAAAACAAATAGAAAAAGAACTAAAAAGCTTATAAAAATAAGGACAAGTCTATGCTAATCAACTACCCCACGCTTAATTTGTTTGTTCGTCCTCGAACAAACGATAAATTCAAAGACTAACAAAAATGAAAATCAGTCCAAGCAAAGAGTCATGCAGATGCTAATTACATAATTTTAAAAATATAGGTACAAATCACGCAACGTCAAACACTTCACCTTTATTACATCGTCGCTTCAAAATCAAAATCATACATCCTCTCAAAAGGGAAATAAATATGTGTACGCTCAAAAGCACTCAAGCATTGCTGCATGGGACGTGTATACACTCAAATCATACAAATACATGCACAATAAACAAGCATTGAAAATCAAGATCTTTTCAGTCGTAAATTAAGTGTGTTATCAAAACTAAGAATCGAAAAAGGTCTTTACGGGTTATAATGTAAGGCTCTTTGGATGGGTATGGAATATGTAAGTCGTGTGGCTAAATAACTCACTCAACCTATTCTAATCAAGAAGCAAATGTTCTTCACCTCATCAAAAATAAAAACCTCACTAAACTCTCATAGCGTAGCCTTCAACTTAGGCTATTTCTCAACTCGTAACTCGTAAACAAACTGTAAGGTCAAACCACTTAATCAATTGAAGCTTATAATGTGCTTCTTATTACAACTCAACTATTTGCCTTTTAAACATTAGGCTTCATAATAAAATAAACAATAATAAACAAGCTTTAATTAGCGTGTAGGCAATTAATCAACACTATCCACCATCATATTTTGTTTCTCTTTTTTTTATTGGATGGTGGTCCTAAATTACAAAAATTCACAAACATCATAAATTCCTAATAAAATTCCAAAACTCTAATAACCAATAAAAATTAACTAACTCCTACCCCACGCTTTTAATGGGTTGTAGGGGTCGACTCAATAAAATCACTCAGGGCTATAGGCATGGATAATTTGGCTATGATTGGCTCATTCGGAATTTATAGTGGCTAAAATATATGGATATGGCCGGAATAGGGTTTTTTCTGTGCCTTAACGTCATTTTCAAAGTCAACTACACACAGCAGTTTAAAAGAGATATCAAGACTGAAACTTATTCAAGTACAAGCAATGATGATAAACACTCAGGCTACTCACAGGCTTTTTGCATGAAAAAGTTTGAATTAACGCTGCTTTTTGGGTTTTGTGAAACCAATTGCGTTCAAGTACCATTTTAAAATATATAAATAATAATAAAAATTTTAAATTATGCACTTATACACGCTCAAAAGACAAGAACCTCAAATCATACATAGTCAAATTTGACAGGCAAGCCATACAAACACAATTAAGCGCAGAAATAGCAATTAATCACGTTACAGAATTTAATTTTTACAGGCCAAATAGAAATTACACAAATAAGCAATAAAAATCACACTCGACCACCCACCTCTCTAAAAATCCCAGCAATCTCCTGATTTCCACAAATACATCAAAAGTCAAAAAGAAGAAGGTAAGGAAAACATCCCTGAGAATATAGAAGGTCGAGCCGCTACTCGTTGAATTGTGTAATTGGCCGTCGCTTCAACGTACGTGATACGAAATTCCCTAAAAACAAAATAAACAAAAACAAAACAAAACAAAATAAATAACAATATTTTTGTATTATTATGTTTTAATTTTTTTTAAAGCATAAAATAAAGATACAACGATGTCAAAACTCGCGGGATCCATCATCCTCGGGAGAATCATCGATGTCCATGCTGGGCTGGGGAAATAATGCCTCAAAACGCTCCTCGAGCCTCAAAATACGAGCTCGCATCTTCCTCAAGCTCCGCCGGTTTTGCTCGTGGTTCGTGTCTATCTTGTCATCAATAATTTGGAACTTGTCGAACATCTTTAATTGAAATGCTCAGTTATCCTCGAAAAATTGGCCCCAATCGGGGCTCAGGCCCGAATTAGTACGTGTGGACGGCTCCATTGTCGTGTCACCATCTTCGTCGTTCAGTCGAGATGAGGAGCCTCCTTGAGTCGAAGACCTCACTCGGGGTGCAGGGGCACGTGTCAAGGAAAGTGAAGTCGTCCCGAGTGGATGCAAGCCATTTCCGATCGTATCGAACCTTAAGTGACGGGCGAGGCCGGTAATGTACAATGCGAAGGAGAGAAGTGGTGTCTTGCTACCCGGCATACCCTTGGTAACATTGTAGAGTCCGCTTAAAGTCAACGGGTATAGCCAAACTTGACGACCGTCAATAAGACACTGTAGAACGTAGAGCTCAGACTTGGTCGCGTAGGTGGCCTTGTTTTTGCATAAAATGATGTGGCCGATGATCTTGTAGGTGACATAGAGGGCTTCGTCTTGTATCTTCGAGCAAGGAAATTGCTTTCAATCGCCCGTGTTTCCCCTGGTGATCATCCTCAAAAAAGAGGCTAAATCGAAGCCTTGAACGCCTACCGGGTGGTCCCCTTTGGTCGAGAAACCAAAAATGTTGCCAAAAATTTCCTCGTCCACAAAAATGTCGTTACCACCTAGTCTACATGTGAACGTCTCGTCATTTCGGATTGCCAACGTAGCGAAAAACTAGAGCATAAGCTCGCTAAATCCGGGTAGGTGCATGCGGGCGAAATACCCACAACCGAGGCCGTCGACATAACGAGAGAGGTTGGTGTTGTGCTCCGATCCATTCGAGGCCTCCTCCTCGATGACGTCGATGTTCAAAGTCCGATGGGTTGCGAACCCCCATTGTCGAATATTTTTAAAAACGTCCCCTTCTTTTTTGTCGAAAATTTGGAACGATGCTCCATATTTCCCCGAAATATCCTTACGTTTTCCCGCTCGAGACATTTTCAATTAAATAGAAGTTGAACGGGAATGAAAAATCTTGAAAATAAAACTTTTTGGTTCTTTGGGGACTTTCGTCGAACACTTGGCGTGCGTGTTCAACCAACTAAGAACTTGAGTAATTCTTGCACCAAAAGCTTCCCAACACAAACAATCCACAAATAAAATAGTCCCAAGAGAGTTTTAAGCGAAGTACCTCAACAATTGTAGCTCGAATTAGCTTGTTTCCGGAAATTGCCCAAAACCCTACGTAGCCCGTTTTGGAGACTTTGCTTGTATGTTAGATGGTTGATTGAATTTCTGGGTATGTGGTATATGTTGGTCGAATTGTTGTGAATTGGTGGTGAAGTTTGGTGAGTGTTTGCTAGAATTTTGAAGAAAGAATTTTTTTTGGAAAAAGAAGGAAGAATTTGAAGTTGGGGGTTGAAAAGAGAAGGAAAAGGGGGGTTAGGACGATTTTTAAGCTGTTTTTCTGGGTTGGCCGCGGGTCAAGACGTATAAGGGTCGGGTTGGTGGGTTAAGATCCGGTTTTAAATGCTTCTAGGCCGGGTACGGGGTTCGTGTCGATGCTGCGTCCACCGACGCGAGCCCAATCGACTCTACAGAGGCCAATTCCTCGGTAGTTGCATCGACGCCGCATCGACCAACATGAGCAGTCTCGGTGTCGATGCGGGCGGAATTCTGGGTGGATTTTTCTTCGCTTGATTTATCAGTTTCCCTCGTTCGAGTTCTTCCATCTGTTCTAAAAAGATAAAAACCAAAATAAAACATTAAATAAACTGAAAATAAAATACAAAAGGATACAAAAAGATCGAGTTGCCTCCCGAGAAGTGAAAATTTTAACATCGCTTGCTCGACGCTATATTGTTCATTTAATTCCAACTGTACGGTGGGTCTCCGAACTCCACCAACTTGCGATCCCGATTCTTCTTTCCTCCATCGTGATAAGGTTTCAGTCTATGCTGGAGAACTTGAAAGGATGATTTTCCGACCTCATCATACAATGTGGCTACTCCATATTTGTCCATCTCTTTTATCAAGAACGGTCCACTCCAAGCAGCTTCAAAATCAGCCGGGTCAAACTTACGTTCGTTATTAAACAGCACCAATTGCCAAACGTCATACTGTAAGTTTTTAACTTCCTTGGTGCGAACCTCCTTCATCTTCTTCCTATTTGGCATCCAAGTGCTGTTGAACGCCTCGCCCTTGTTCCTTGTATAGTCGAAAATTTTGTTGGGGTCGAGGGAATCGTACATTGAATGATTTTTCGGTGGCTTCACATCCACCTTTTGCTTGAATTTAGGTGCTTTTCTCTCCATATTAAATTCATCTCGAAATTCTTCAATAATATCGTTTATGTCAAACCCTAGTAGATCGAAAAGATCTTCTCCACTCAAATGCTTCTCGTCGTCAAACTCATCAAACTCCTCACCGAAGTCAACTTCTTGAGTATCCCCATTCTTCCTTGGAAATCCGGCATCGTCCCCGTCACCTAATTTGTCTACAACCACGACTCCCTTTAGCTCGTGAATGCATGATGCAACGGGATCAACAAATGAACAATCATCTAGAATGGCAGGAGTAGGAGTATTTTGAATATCCTTTAGAGAAAATGTCACTTTTTTACCAAAAATGGTCATCGTCATCCTCCCCTTGTGAAAATCAATCAGAGTATGGGAGGTAGACATAAACGGGCGCCCTAGTAAAATGGTATGCTCCGTGCACTCAGCCGATACTTTGCCAACTTCCATAACCACAAAATCAACCGGAATTACTAACTCTCCAACTTGTACTAAAACATCATCAACTATCCCCAAAGGTAGCCGAATTGAGCGATCGGCCAACTATAGTCGCATGGTGGTCGGTTTCAGTGGTCCAAGATCAAATTTTTGATAAAGCGAATAAGGCATTAGATTAACTCCTGCTCCAAGATCTAACATTCCTATTGTCTTTTGTCCATTAGCCAATGAAATAGTGATGCATAAACTTCCAGGATCGTATTCCTTGGGTGGTAATGGCTTCTTGAAAACTGCACTAACTTCCTTTGGCAGTGTTACAAATTGGTTTAACGCCAAGCGTCTCTCCCTTGAAGCAAGTTCTTTGATAAATTTTTACATAGGCGGACATTGTTTTAATTACCTCTAAAAGTGGCAAGTTGATATTGACGTTCTTTAATAAGTTATATAGTTCCATGAACCTTTTGTTCTCTTTTGCCGGACGCAAATGGATTGGAAAAGGAACAACATCCTTGATTGGCGTCGTTAATTGTTTCGGCGGTGGTGGTCTAAGAACATCGTCTTTGCTAAGGGCGTTGTTCGGAATCGTCCCTTGAATGGATCCAGGAACATATCGATTAGAGGATTTATGCAGCTGGTCTACTGGTTTAGAATCATCGCCCTTGCTAGAAGTTGGTGTTATATTCTCCATTTCGACCTCATCATCTCGGTCAACTAATCCATTATCGATCTTCTTTCCACTGCAAAGGACATGAACTGCTGACGCCTGTTCTGCTTGACTTGGAAATTTTCCTTTCTCGTCTGAGAGCTTGGCTAGGTGAGTCGATAATTGACCTATTGCTGTTTCAAGTTTCCTCTTCCCAGCCGTATTCTCAAGAATATTCTTTTTCATGTCGGTGATTTCGTTTCTAACGTCCGCAAGTCCATCTCGGTTTTTAATAGTTTTGGCCACTTGATTCTGCTACCACACCAAAAGCTGATCAGTTGATTGAACTGTTGTAGGCACCTGTCCTTGCGTATGGAAATTATTTTGTTGTGGTGGCATTGGTGCTTGCAAATGTGGTGGCGGGTACTGCGGATCGGGTGGCATATAATTCGGACTTCTTGGGCCCCACTTAAAAAGAGGATTATCACGTTGCGTTGGAAACTTCCTGAGCCCTTGATTTGAATAATTCTGGATTGTGTTAACGTCTTCATGTTGTTCAACATTTTTTGGGCACATGTCTTCTAAATGGTCGGGGATCCGCATTGGTGACACGTCATAGCAGCTTTCCTTGAAGAGGCCTTGCTTGCCCGCTCGGCCTTCCAGGCTGCTAATTTCTCATCAAATATCTCCTCGCATTTTGCCTTGACTAATTTGCCATCATCTAAATCAGGATAGGGAATGGATATCTCATTAACTTTTACGAGGCCGAGATTTGGTTTGTCTAGATTTCTCGCTTTGCTTCTCCAACACTCGTCTTGCCTCGGGGGCTGTCAAATCTCTAAAATCTCCCCCTGCCGCTATCTCTACTTCTATTTTCCCATGGTCCAACAATCCATTGAAGAAAAATCGGTTAGTCATCTCCGGAGATTAGTTGTGGTGGGGGCAATCTTGAAAAAGCGTCTTGTAATGCTCCCACGTTTCATGAAATAGCTCTCCATCCAACAGTTCAAAGGTAGCAATTTGGTCCTAAGATGTCCCCTTGTTTATGCTGAATAGTACTGGTTTAAAAACTTCTCGCTTATCATCTCCCAGTCAGTCAACGAACCAGGATCTAGGGATAGTAGCCATGACTTCACTTTGTCCTTCATTTTATATGGGAAAAAAATCATTCGCACCTCTTCTTGGTTAAGGCCATGAACCACAAATCTTCCAACTTCATCAACAAAATAGTTCAAAAACGCCAAAGGGTCTTCATGGGCTTTTCCATGGAAAGTCGGGAGTAAATTAAGTTGATGTGGTTTAATCTCCACTTCCCTTGCGGTTGGTCCAAGAACAATAGCGGACCTAAAAGGTACAACCTTCGGACGCGCCAAATTGCGCTGTCTAGGTGCTCTATCTCTCCTTAGTTCTCTAACTTGGTGCTGAGCTCTTTCGTAGCGGTTGTCATATGCATTTCTTTAATAATCATTGTCGCGCGCGTATCTCCTTTCAAAATGGTCTTGTTCGTAGCCATGGTTTTGATTTCCAAACCAATCATTCACGTGCCTATGATTGTTAGCATGCTCGTTATGCTAAAAAAGTCTTCATTCCTGAATGGCATGTTCTCAATGTTGTGTTGACGATTGAGATCGTCGTTCCTCTCTTCGTTTTGCCTTATATTTGCCATGTTGGGTTGGTGATTCACTACGTTGTGCTGTTGGTTGACTCCTTCGTTTCTCCCCGCACCTTATCTCAAATTCTCTACATTTTGCTGATAATTAGCCCAATAAGCTCGGGGTTGTGGTTGTCCTTGAATAACGATTGGTTCGCTCCCATACCCGTTTTGCATTGGGCGTGGAGGTGATCTTGGTGGGGAATCTCCATTTCAAATCGATTGTGCTCCTAACATCGTGTCGGGAACTCGGTCGCAAACAAAATCAGTCGTTGTTGAAGAACTTTTCTCGGGAATAAGAAGGGGCCTTGGTCTCGGTGGGTTTGAACGATGGATGTTGTCAATGAATGGTGCAAGGTCGCGTTGGAGTGGTCGCCCACCTTGCATAAACTCAATAACAAATCAACGTACCATGTGGCAAAAACCCAAACCAAGTGCGAAAAGTGAAAAGAAAATAATAACTCAAAAAGAAAATAAAATGAAAAACATCTATAATTCCTACTCGTTGCTTCGCCGGCAACGGCGCCAAATTTTTGATCCAAACTTTTGTGCACCCATTTTAAGATATTTAATTTAAAAATACGTAAGTTTGGTGGCAAGAGTACGAGGAACTTGTAGGGTGGTGAGTTTGACTCAAGTCAATTCTCTCGAGGAAACAACTGTTCGGTCTCTAGATGTTTTTCTCAATTCACGAACTATCCTAAAATACATATACATTGGGGGGTTTCGAAGATTTTGAATTGATAATTTTTAGCTAAGCAATATTAAAACTAAGACTACTTAAACTATTATTTAAAACTAGATTATCAACTACGAGAAGTAATTAAACAACCAATAAAATGCAACGAAGATTTAAACTTAATTAACGAATCTAAGAACATGAATATAAGAAACTATCACGAAGCAATTGTATCATAAGAATCTAAAATAGGAGTATAAAGCATGAACTAATTTGCATAAATAAACTAGATTAATCCAATATCCAAGCATTAAATAATTAAACTAATTAAACTAGTTCTAGAATAAACTAAGAATTTAACTACGAAATTAACTAAGAATTTAGAATACTTATTGTAACTACTGAAAGTAGTAAAAAACTCAAGCTATTCCGGAGTTGAGGCAAAAATCTCGAATTGAAGTGAATCTTAAGTCGTACGGACTTGAATCTTCAATCTCGATCTCCAACTTCATAACGGAGTGTGTAAATGCATTATTTATGTGCTAGATAACCCTAGGAAGTCGTCTCTTCTCTTAGGTAGTCGTGTCCCTTTAAAAATCCTAAATATGAAGGGTATTTATAGATATAGCATGTCTTGGCAAACAAGAAACCTTAAAAATGCATTTCTGGGCAGCCACGTCGACGTAGCATCGACCGACGCGTGCTGGAGCTCGGCGTCGACACTGCCTGTGTGCTTGCGTCGACTGGGCGGGGGCGTCGACTGAAGGGGTCTTAGATCGACGCAACAGTAAGTTGCGTCGATTTGGCATCGACAGACGCACTCTTGGATCGATACTTCAGAGAGTTGTGTTGGCCTAGCGTCGACTGAGTGTTGACCGTCATGGACAGAGTCCGCGTCGACGTAGCATCGACGCTCGCGTCAATTGACGCTACTGAGAGTACATCTCGTTTTCTCGATTTTCTGCTACTCGTTCACCGGAAAGCTCATTCTCCACTTTTGAACATCGAACTTCATCTATTTATGCGCTGAACTCTTCCGATTACTTAGCTGTAAGGTGAAAAACAACGAATAATCACCTATTTTCATCAATTATGATCAAAATACGGTAAAATAAGCTGAGAATATAAAGATACGGAATTAAGCTTAAATCATCCAACTTATACCCAAAAACAAATAGAAAAAGAACTAAAAAGCTAATAAAAAATAAGGACAAATCTATGCTAATCAAGCATGAGTAATAAAATTAACAAACATGGTATTGATTGAATGTTGAGACTTCTAATAAGCCTATAAACATTGCTAGCAAATCTTCTAACCCCAGTGGTAAGAAAATCTCATCACCCCCTCTAAATGTAAAGCAACATCCAAAAGTGTTTATGAAAAACTTTAGACATATGTTTGTAGGTTTTTAGTGGTGGTGAGTAAGAAAAGGGGTTCATGGCTTGGTATTATCGGAATTGGTTAGCTAGTATGAATTGATGGGTTTTTAGCTTTTAGAAATTAAAAGGAAAATGAAAATGAACGATATTAAAGCAAGTAAAGGAAGTAAAATGAAAGTAAATGCAAGTGTTTTGGATGCCTCGTGTGTATGCCCAATGGAAATTGCAAATAATAAAGAAATTAAGCAAACAAAAGCAAGGAAATAACAAGGTACAAGCATGAAAGTCTAAAGTACTACTATGCATGCATGATCATGAAATTTCAAAAAATGCAAATTAACAAAAACCGAAAGCACCAATAGAAAGAGCAATAAAAGTTGACGTGAAAGGTTAAATCTTTTTGAAAAAGAACTAGAAACGATGAGTAGATTTTGGATTCAACATAAAACCATGCATGAAAATAAAAACCAAAATGAAGCATATGAAATACTAAATAAAAATCGATCAAGGACACGATCTATGATCTTAGTGTGTCACTCACCTAGAATCCATAGCCAAACAAAATCTGATAATAAATCTAAGAGCTAAGGCAAAATGCATAAATTGAAGAAAAAGCTTGAAATTGAATAACAAGGAAGAAATTAATGAAAAACTTACTTGAATTAAGAAAGAGAATCCAAAAGCTTGAATGAAATCACAATCAAAATAAAATCCAAGTGATGACTTGAATTCTTCTTGAGTTTACAAACCCAAGGAAAGCTTGAAATTAAATCTAAGATCTAGAGAGAAAAATTAAATCTAAAAACTTAAAGAGAAAATAAATCTCAAGCACATGCAAGAGTTGGGAGGAGAGTGGATCCCTTATTTGGGGAAAGATGTGGGGTTTATATAGTTTTTTGTAGGGGCAAAATTGTTAAAACTGCCTAAAATCCCGAATTCCCAGTGAGGCAGTCGATCGGGCTGCGTTACAGTTGATCGACAGCCTGTCGATCGACTGAAAGGAAGTCGATCGACTACCCTACTTCCAAGTGACTCGGCCTCTGTCGAACAGTCGATCTGGGGCTGGTCTCGGTCGATCGACCGGCCTTCCAGTCGATCAACAGGTAGGTAGTCGATTGACTGCTCTTCTGTCGATCGGGTTAGCCTCTATCGAGCATTCATTTTGGAGCCCTTTTCAGTCGATCGACTAACCTTGCAGTCGATTTGGGATGCTTTTCGCTTAGCTTTCTTATTTTGGCACGGATTTTGGGCCTCAATGTCTTGGCTCGAACCTAGGTGTATGCCGGCATGTCTTGGCGTGAATGTAATTCAGTAAGCCACCTTTGAAACAAGAATTTTGAACTTAAAAACCCAAGAATCGCAGAAACATCATCAACATCGGATAAATAAAGCTCAAAACATTAAAACAAGAGAACAACCTAAAACCCTAATTAAACTCGACTCAAAACTACTAAAAACGACACTAAACCCTAACTAAAAGAACGAGAAAAACACCACAATCACATGCAAAACAACCACCCCTCACTTATCGGTTTGTTTGTCCTCGAACAACGAAAAGAATCGAGAATGCACATACAATGAACATATGTAAAAAGAGAGATCCTTGTGCTTATCCTTATGAGAATGATAAAAGTATCAACATAAACTCGTTATCGGCAAGCATTGTTCGTATTACCCCTTCTCAAATGAAAACCAAATCGATGACTTCCTCAAAAATTGAATTTTGAGGTTGTTCACTCATTTCACTCAAGTGTTTGATATATGGGACGTGTAGACGCTCAATTCGGACAATGCATGCACCTTGTCAAGATTTCACAAATCAGAAACTCAAAATTGCCCATTGTACATGGCCAAACAAGAATCAAAAGAGGTCTTTATTTCGGGTTGTAATGTTGGCTCTTTGGTAAGGTATGGAATATTCGGATATAGTGGTTAACACACGATCAAACGTGATCAATAACACACGTAACCCTAACTTGTAGAACCCGAAGCTTAAGATTGCTTCACCCTTCCCAAATTACCAAACTTTCATTCGAAACCCTTTCGTACCTCACACACTTAGCAATGATTAATCATTAGGCTTTTTGCTCGAACGCACGCTTTATCACTTTTCGTGATTTTTGTTGGAGTTTATTCATTTTTCTCCTTATTTTTGTATTTCTTTATATGAATATAAGAGACTCAAAACCCAAACCCCACAATAGATTTCCCACACATTTCTAGTGAACTAACAACATACACTCTCTCCTCACAATTTATGAAGATATAAGAGCTAAAATCGAGCTCGGCTAACAAGAAATGGGGCATAGGCTCAAGAGGGCTCATTTGGGATTTAAGTAGCTTATATATTTGGATATGACCAGAATAAGGGTGATATATGTGCCTTGAGTTCATTTCCAAATTCAATTATGTACGAGCAAAATCAAGCCACCTCAATACAATTTCTATAAAAATGCAAGAAAAATATAGTCGGGTTTTGGAGACAAAATCAAAAGAGATTTTAGAGCTTTGCAATCTTTTCACGAGTGAATGTTGAGTATATATATATATAGTCGAGTTTTGGACGAAGCACAAAAATTCAACTTCTTACACAAGAAAGCATAAGCATGTAAATACCCGATAAGTAAACTATTCAAACTTCCAAGCATATGGTGATTGCTCAACAATGTATTAAACTCACACAAGACACAAAAATGACTCAACCATGTAAATGCTCAATTAGTAAGCGTCACTTTGCCAAGAACGCATCTCTTCGCCAAGGCTCGAGTTAAGAAAGACAAATTATACTTTGTAAAACCCAAACCCTAACCGACTACCCGTCCCACACTTAGACCACGCAATGACCTAATTGCATTTTAATGAAATCAAGTAAAAGGAAGGTGAGATAGAAGCTTCCTTCACCGAGCGAGTTTCAGTCGAGCTCGGTGGGGTCCTGATTTACGTAGATTTGTCCTTATTTTATTAGCTTTTAAGTTCGTTTTTCTATTTGTTTTTGGTATAAGTTGGATGATTTAAGTGCAATTCCGTACTTTTATAGTTCCAGCTTATTTTACCGTATTTTAATCGTAATTGATGCAAATGGGTGATATTTCATTGTTTTTCACCTTACAGCTAAGTAACCGGAAGATTTCAACGCGTAATTAGATGAGGTTGATGTTCAAGAAATGGAGAACGAGCTTTTCGGTGAACGAGTAGCAAAAAGATCGAGAAATTGAGAAAGACGCTCTGTAGCGTCGACGCTCTATCGACGCGAGCCATGATCCACGACGATCGACACGGAGCCCACACAACATTCTGAAGCGTCGATTGAAGAGGCGTCGGTCGACGCAAGGTCGATGCAACTTTCTGAAGCGTCGATCCAAGCACGCGTCAGTCGACGCACCCGCCCAGCCGACGTGCACACCCAGTCCGCGTCGACGCCGAGACCCAGCACGCGTCAGTCGATGCAACATCGACGCGACGGCCCAGTTTTGCGATTTTAGGGTTTCTTGCGCGCCAAGACTTGTTATATCTATAAATACCCTCCATATTTCGGACTTTCAGAGAAGACACGACCTCTTAGGGTATTTTAGCTTATAATAAACATAATTACACATCTCATAACGAGATTTGAAGACGAAGATCAAGGATCGAAGAATAACGCGTCCAAAACATCGAATTCGCATTCGGGATTCAATCTTCGCCCAAGATCAACGTGCAACTCCGGAATAGCTGGAGCTCTTCATTGCTTTTATTAGTTACAATAAGTACTCTAAACTCTTAGTTAATTTCGTAGTTAATTGCTTAGTTAATCTCTTAGTTAATTCTAGTTTTAATAATTAGTTTAATCGTTTCATGCTTGGATATTGGATATTGGATATTGGATTACTTTAGTTTATTTATGCGATTGATTGATGTTAGTTGCTCGTTCTTAGATTCATATGATACATTGCTTAGTGATAATTTCTTATGTTCATGCTCTTAGATTCGTTAATTAGGTTTAATTCATGGTTGCGTTTTATTGATAATTTCTTATGTTCATGCTCTTAGATTCGTTAATTAGGTTTAATTCATGGTTGCGTTTTATTGATAATTTAATTATTGCTCGTAGTTTATAATATAGTTTAGAATACTTAGTTTAATTATCTTTAGTTTAATTATTGCTTTAGCTATAATGATCAATTCAAAATCTTTTAAAACCCCAAATGTACATGTATTTTATTTTAGTTAGTAAATTGAGAAAATCATCCGAAAGACCGAATAGTTATTTCCTCGAGAGATACGACTCGAGTCAAACTCATCACCCTACAAGTTCCTCGTACTCTTGCGAGCAAAATTAAGTGTTTTAATTTAAATATCTATAATTGGGGTGCACAAAATTTTGGTTCAAAATTTTGGCATCGTTGCCCGGGAAGCATTGAGTAGGAATATAGGATGTTTTTCGTTTTAAGCTTTTAGTTTCTTTTTATTTTTTATTTATTTTATTTTCGCACTTGGTCTTTGCCATTTGGTACGTTGATGTATTGTTGAGTTTATGCAAGGAAGTCGATCACTTCACCGCGACCTTGTACCATTCATTGACAGCATCCATCGTTCGAATCCACAAAGACCCGTTTTTATTCCCGAGGATGATTCTTCAACAGCAACTGATTTTGTTTGCGACAAAATTCCAGAAGATATGGCTAGAAGAGTGTATCATGAGGATGATCACAATGAGTTGTTCGATGCATTAAACAATGAGCTACCTTTCCAACCTCTACGAAGACGCCGGGGAGAGTATGGGAGCGAGCCGCGATACCTTGGAGGTCACATTCAACCACCAAATAATCGGGCCCGCTACAACTAAGACAAGGAAATAGAGGAAGGAATGCTCAACATGACGACGAAGTGTTTGAAGATTATCTTGACAGACCAATCCCTCGACGAGAGTTTGTAGATGAAAGGTTCGACGACCAAGATTACGAAGGAGATTATGAGGCTGCCTATCATAGAGGGGGAGCACCAAGACACCCCCGAGCACCTCGACAACGAGATTTGGCACGCCCAAAGGTTGTGCCGTATGGGTCCGTTATTGTTCTTGGACCGACTGTGAGGGATGTAGAGATTAAACCGCATCAACTGAATTTACTTCCGACTTTTCACGGGAATGCCCATGAAGACCCTTTAGTGTTTTTAAACTACTTTATCGATGAAGTAGGAAGATTTGTAGGTCATGGCCTTCACCGGGAGGAGATGCAAATGATTTATTTCCCCTATAGCATGAAAGACAAGGCGAAGACTTGGTTACTATCCTTAGAACCAAGATCATTAACTAATTGGGAGATGATAAGCGAAAAGTTCCTCAATCAATATTATTCCGCACAAACAACGGGGCAACTTTGGAGGCAGATTGCCAACTTCGAACAAATGGAGGTGGAATTATTTCATGAAACATGGGAGCGTTACAAGACACTTTTACAAGCCTGCCCCCATCATAGCTACTCCCCCGAGATAGTTAATCCATTTTTCTTTGATGGTTTGTCGCACATGGGGAAAAATCAAGTAGAGATAGCGCCAGGAGGAGATTTAATGGCCCACGAGGCACAACAAGTATTGGAGAAACAGAGCGAGAAATCTAGACAAACCAACTCTCGGCCTCGTAAATTAAAAGCTAATGAGATGTCCATCCCTGATCCTGATTTAGATGATGGTAAATTAGTCAAAGCGAAATGCGAGGAGATATTTGATGAGACATTGGCAGCTTGGAAGGCCGAGTGAGCAAGCAAGGCCTCTTCAAGGAAGATTGTTGCGATGTGTCACCAATGCAGATCCCCCGAACATTTAGCCTATATGTGCCCATTCAACAACACACAATGAGGGGATGTTAACGCCATCCAGTATTATTCGAACCAACAACATTCAGGGCAGAGACTACCATATACGCAAGCACTGCCTCCGAATAATTTCAAAGTACAAGGGCAAACACCTACTACAGTTCAGTCAACTGATCAACTTTTAGTTTGGCAATAAAACCAAGTCGCCGAAACTATTCGGAATCGAGACGGCCTCACATATGTTCAGGAGGAAATGAAGGGAGTTCGAGACGATATGAAAGAATTGAGAATGATGATGACTGAAATGTCCAAGAGCACTCTTGAAAATTCATCAGGACTAAGAAGATTAGAGATAATGGTAGTACAATTGGCAACTGACATGGCATCATTGAAGAAGGAGAAAAATACTTTTCCAAGCCAAACAAAACACGCCTCGGCTATTCATGTGCTGAGAAGCAGAAAAGTAGTGGATAACAACATCGAGCTAGAAAAGGAGAATGACGAGGAAGAAGCCGAAACCCAACCACAAGTAGATGCAACCAAGTCGGACGATCTAATGCATAAATCTTCAACTCCAAATATTTCGGGGCCATTGAAGAAAAAGAATTCGACAGCAACTGAAGACCCCATCGGTTCCTTAAATGCACCAACGAAGAAGTTGATTGTTTATGATCATGTTCCTTTCCCAAGTCGCCTACGTCCGGCCAAGGAGAATAAAAAATTCATGGAGCTATATAATTTATTGAAAAATGTTAATTTTAACCTTCCCTTGATAGAAGTGATAAAGACAATGCCAGCATTTGTGAAGTTCTTCAAGGAGCTAGCATCAAAGGAAAGGCGTTTGGCTACAAATCAACATGTGGCTCTGATAAGGGAGGTTAGTGACATATTTAAGACACCATTGCCACCCAAAGAGAAGGATCCCGGGAGTTTTTACATAACTATTTCTCTCGGGAATGGACAAATGGCACAGGGAATGTTTGACCTTGGAGCTAGCATAAATTTGATGCCCCACTCAATTTACAAGGAGTTTGACCTAGGACCACAGAAACCAACAACGATGAAGTTACAATTGGCGGATAGAAAGATAAGGTTACCCTAGGGGATTGTGGAGGATGTTCTAGTACAAGTAGACAAGCTAGTGGTCCCAGTCAATTTTGTTATTATGGACGTTGGTGACGTACAAAGCGAGAATCGGGAACACGCCATTTTTTTAGGACGTCCATTCATGTATATAACGCGCACGGTGATCGACATAAACAAAGGGAGGATGACTATGTCCGTCTTCGGCGAAACGGTGACGTTTTCACTTAAATATATTCACAAGATTCCTGCACCATTTATAAAGGACGAATGTTCTACTATTGATTTAGTGGATTCTTGCGTGAATGAACTCCTGAGCATCGGCACGATCAAAGAGTTTGACAATGTCAAGGCATTTGATGATGGATTTCCTATGAAGTTTAATGTGCCTAAAAACGAGCCAAAGGTGGAGTTGAGACCACAACGAGATCGTTCGAAGTTTGAGCCAAGAGAAGAGACGAAGCCACCGCATTATCATTCAAGATGTGTTTCCCTCGACCCCTACAAGAATTTTAAATGTACGAAGAACAAGGAAAAGGCATATGGCAAGGATTGGACAAAGAAGAAGAAGGATTTGAATGAAGTTTTTAACGAGAATTTCAAGGTTGGTCAACTAGTGCTATATAATTCCGATCGTTAGTTCGATCCAACCAATTTTAAAGTTGCATGGAGTGGACCATTTTTAATAAAAGAGATGGATGAGTATGGAGTCACCACTATTTACGATGAGAGTGCAAACACGGGATTCCAAGTCCACAAGCATCGACTTAAGCCTTATTACGAGAAATATATGAAGACTCGAGATAGGAGCAAGAAGGAGTTCGTGGGCCCACCACGAGCTAAGGTTTGATCAAGCAATTGCATCGAGCATATGACGTTAAATGTTGCACTTCTTGGGAGGCAACCCAAGCGTTTGTTCGTTTTTGTTTTCTTTAATTTTTATTTATTTTATTTTTTTTGTTTTTATATTGTGTCAATTGACGTGGTACGTCTATGTGTGTGTTGATGTGCAGAAAATACGATAAAACGCTTATTCTGGACAACATTTATATAACGGTAGCTCGCTACCGCAAGGCCTTACCTTTAGTTCCACTCAAGGCATTAACGATGACGATCAACCGCTAAACCTACCACTAAACGTATCATTCAGGGATAATGATGAGCTTACCGCTAGTAGCGTCTGCCGTATAATTTTTGTCGACCGAGGTCGCAATCCGAACCGAGTTAGCCGCAGTCCGGCAACATTTACGACGTTGAGCCGCAATCCGGCCATTTCATTTCCCAAAAGACGTGCCACCGGGCACTTGCGCGTAGAAATTGATCGCAATCGTGGTTTATTTGTTTGTTTTGTTTTGTTTATTTTTATAGGTTTGTTAGGACAATACAATCACGAGGTCTGAGACGGAGGATAATTGCACAAGCATTTTTGGAGAGACTCGACCATCAAATTTTCAGGGACGTTTTCTTTTCTTCCTTGCTCTTATTTTCTTTTATAGTTATGACAATCAGGAGATTGCCAAGTTTTTAGGGAGGGGGGTGGTTGAGTATGGTTTATATTTAAAAGAAAGTGCAATTTGATGTCTTTGTTTTGAAATACATAATTTATAAGCGTGATTAATTGCTATTTCTGTGCTAAGCTGTGTTTGTATGGCATGCCTGTCGAAGTTGACTATGTATGATTATTTGTTTTCGTCTTTTGAGCGTGCATAATTGCATAAAATACCCCCATTTCAAAAATTTTATTGTTATTTATATATTGTAAAATGGTACTTGGACGCAATTGATTTCACAAAACCTTAAAAGCAGCGTCAATTCAAAACGTTTTCATGCAAAAAGCCTGTGAGTAGCCTGAGTGATTATCATCTTTGCATGTGCTTGAATAAGTTTCAGTCTTTATATCTCTTTGAAACCGCTGTGTGTAGTCAACTTTGAAAATGAAGTTATGGCACATATATAACCTATTCCGACCATATCCATATGTTTTTAGCCACTACAAATTTTGAATGAGCCAATCATAGCCAAATGATCCATGCCTATAACCCTGAGTGATTTTAATTTTTTGAGTCGACCCCTACAAACCCATTAAAAGTGTGGGGTAGGAGTTCGTTATTTTTCATTGTTATTAGTGTTTTGGAAATGTTGTTAGGAATTTTTGATTTTATCAATTTTTGTAATTTAGGACCACCATCCAAAAAAAAAAAAGAAAAAA
>BMAC01000354.1:233813-259674 GCA_014905375.1 Phtheirospermum japonicum | reverse complement strand
ATAGTTTAGAATACTTAGTTTAATTATCTTTAGTTTAATTATTGCTTTAGCTATAATGATCAATTCAAAATCTTTTAAAACCCCAAATGTACATGCATTTTATTTTAGTTAGTAAATTGAGAAAAACATCTTAAAGACCGAATAGTTGTTTCCTCGAGAGATACGACTCGAGTCAAACTCATCACCCTACAAGTTCCTCATACTCTTGCGAGCAAACTTAAGTGTTTTAATTGAAATATCTATAATTGGGGTGCACAAAAGTTTGGTTCAGGTCCACTTAAGCATCCAAGCAATACCTACGAGAATCGAGCTTGGCTTGTTACTCCTGACTCCATGAACGCTACTAACTTATCAAATCGCCCAATGTTTGAGTCAGAAAGAAAAACACTATAAAAGAAAATCACACAAAATCAAAAACACAAGAAAATATGCACATAAATCAAAAAAAAGCAAAACCCAAGGATTAAAAAGAACCAAAAGACAACACAAAATCTTTTTTTTTTTTAATTTTTCGAATGTTTTTAGATTTTTATATAATAAGAAAGTAAGAAAGAAAGAAATTTAAAAACAAAAGAAATAAATAAAAAGAACATTGGTTGCCTCTTAAGAAGCGCTTTTTTTATGTCATTAGCTTGACGAACTCCCTTCTTGCTCATGGTGGAAAGAGAAAACCGTCACGACAAGGCTTGACCCGATGGCCGTTGACTTGGAATCGTTCTAGCATTTGAGGGTCGATCAAGGTCACCACCCCACTCGGATTGAGTTCTCCAATTGCATATGGCCCCCTATCTTCAAGACTCCAACCAATAACACACTTACGAGCTTTGAGCACTTCGATCAACCTCCCCTCTTCGTCTCGATTTAAATTGGCAAAGTTAATAACCGGTTTACTATCCTCTTCTTCCAAATCGAAAGACTAGAGGTGAGATGGGAGAGGCTTAAACTCGGACTTGTGCCTCCTCTCGACCTCATTAGGGACTAATTCAAGCAATTCACCAATCCCCTCAAGATAATCTTCAAGCTTTTCAATACTATCATCAATAATCTCCACCTCCCCCTCTAAAATTTTGTCGTTGCCCTCAACGAAACATATACACTCCTTCTAACACAATCCTTCAGCACATTGAAACACAATTGAATCGGCAGTATCAGCAAGAGTCTCATTTCCCTCGTAAGGACTTTCAACACAAGCTCCCGGGTCAAACTCCTTCTCATTGCTCTCGTCCTCCATAAAATCATGGTCATCCAACTCTTGAATCACGTCAATATGTAAGCAATCCGCATAAGAGACGCTTGATGGAATTGAGGACAAGTTTGTGTACATACTTTATAAATATTTGTCAAAAGTTTGAAAGCTTGCTCGCAAGAGTACGAGTTCGCATGTAGGTTGGTAAGCTAAACCGAGTCAATTCTCTCGAGGAAAACTAATCGGAGGTTCCTTTTGTGTTTGATTTCACAAATAAGAAAATAATGAAAATAACTAATCTAAACACTCAATCAAGACTTTGAATAAAAGGATGAACAAGGAACTTATAGACTTTGAAAAGATTTAAGAACACAAAGGTTCTAGAGCTTCGAATCGTCTCCACGACCACTTGGGCATTTCATCGAACACCTTACCTATAAGCTAGGGTTGTCAATCCCAGTTTGTAGATTTGAAACCCAACAAACCCAATTGATAGTTCTAAATGAATCTAGGCTGTAGAGCCATAAGATCTAGTCTATAATTATCATCAATCTCAACATCACAATCCTAACATATTCAAGATCACAACTCATCATACATGCTTGGGGGGGGGGGGGGGGGGGGGGGGATTTGTTTGAAGATTGAATTATTCTAAATTAACTATCAAAGCATGAATTTAAACTAATTAAGCGAAAGAAAATTAAAGACTTACTAATTAAACGGAGTGTAACAGCATTCGATTAAAGAGATTCACGAATTAAAGATAGTCTAACATCTAAATTAACTAAGAACTATTCTACTTTATCTAAGATTTAGAAATTTAAAAACTAAGAATTATGAAAAGGATCTAAAGAAATTGAAGAACACTCTTCGGGTTTGTCAGGCCCTAGAAGGTTCGCTAACCCTAGGAATAATGAAAAGCTTGCTTAAAAACAAGTTTAAGAGGTGTTTATATAGGGTTTACAAAACTTGGGGCACAAGAAACCCTAAAAATCCCGAAATTGTGATCGCACTGGGTAACCCAGTGTCGGTCAATGTACCCAGTGACGGCAGGTGCGTCGATCGGCACGAGCGTGGATCGACGCTAAAAAGAGTTGCGTCGGTCTTGCGTCAACGGATGGTCGATCGACGTGGGCGGCGGACTAGGACACTGGGTAACCCAATGTCAGCAACGCACTCAGTTTCACCTGTAACACTTCAAATCGAGGCCCAATCTCGCTAAAACTCCACTCGTAAGCCCACACTCGGCCATCTCCAGACCAAATTACCTAAAAATACCTGAAATAAACATAAAATTAATTAATTAAGATTAAGATACGATAAAATAAGTTAGAGACACAAAAATACGAAAATATGCCCAATCTATCAAGCTTATACCGAATTTAATAAAGAAAACTAACTAAAATACTAACAAAAACAAGACAAATTCGTGTTAATCAAATACCCCATGCTTAATTGGTTTGCTCGTCCTCGAACAAACGATAGTTTCAACGAATAACAAGTATGAAGATAAGCCCAAGTAAGGAGTCGTGCCGTTCTACATAGATAATTTTGAAAATATATATAATTGTTACGCAACCTCAAACGCTAGACCATTATTACATTGTCGCTCCAAAAAAAAAATCATGCATCCTCACAAAGGGTAATAAATATGTGTACGCTCAATAGCACTCAAGAATTTTTTATAGGGACGTGTTTACACTCGGTTCATCAAAATACATGTACAATAATCAAGAACTGAAAATAAAAAACTTCTCCATCGCATTTAAGTGTGCAACTAACAAAGAATCGGAAAAGGTCTTTGCGGGTTGTAATATAGGCTCTTTGGACGGGTATGGAATATATAAGTCGTGTGGCTAACTCACGATCTAACGTGATCAATAACTCACTCAACTAATCTAATCACGAAGCAATGTGCTTTACCTCATTCAAAAAAAAACTCACTAAACACTCATAGTGTAGCCTTTATACTCAGGCTATTTCTCAACTCGAAACCCAAAACTGACTTCTTGAACAAACCACTTAAACAACGTAGAAGCTTATGATACGCTTCTTCTTTTCAAACACAACTCTTGCCTCTTAAACATTAGGCATCATAAGAAAATAAACAATAATAAACACAAGCCTTAATAAGCATAGGCAACGACTCAACGAGATTCACCATCCTTTTATTCTTCCCTTTATTTTTTTTATTTTTTTTCTTTTTTCTTTATTTATTTTTCTTTTTCTTTTTATTCTTTTTCTTTTTTTTTTTGAAGGATGGTGATCCTTTATTGCAAATTATTTATAAATCCCTGGTCATAACTCCAAAATACAAATAACCAATAAAAATAACTAACTCTTACCCCACGCTTTTAATGACGCAAGAGTTAACTCAAAAACACTCATGGCTATAGGAAATAGATATTTGGCTATTATTGGCTCATTCGAAATTTATAGTGGCTAATATATATGAATATGGCCGGAATAAGGTTTTTTCTGTGCCTTAACGACATGTTCAAAGATAACTACACACATCGATTTCAAAGAGATCTCAAGACAGAACTCACTCAAGTACATGCAAAGATGATAAATACTCAGGCCACTCACAGGCTTTTGCATGAAAAAGTTTGGATTGACGCTGCTTTTAAGGTTTTGCAAAATTGTTTGCGTCCAAGTACAATTTTACAATATATAAATAATAATTTTGAAGAATTTAATGCACTTATACACGCTCAAAGACAAAAAAACTCAAATCATACATAGTCAACTTTTCAGGCAAGCCAGAAAAACACAATTCAGCGCGGGAATAGCAGTTAATCACGTAAAATATTAGCTACTACAAATCACGAATTCAAATTGCACAATTATTTAAAAATATAAATTCATCGCTCGACCATCCTCTCACCCTCTAAAAATTCGGCAATCTCCTAATTGCCATAAATATATATAAAAACAAATCAAAAGAGGAAAGGAGTAAGAAAGCTTCCCTGAAATTTAATTAGTCGAGCTGCTCCTAATAGCGTTGTGCAATCATTCTTTGTCTTGAATCTCGTGATTGGAAATGTCTTCATTAACAACCTTGTAGGAAAAAAATTCAGCTCGGATTTCCGCACAGTTTCGCAGATTTGACCACACTAGCAGTTGCCTTAGTGGTAAGGACAACCGCTAGGTCAACCGTTAAGTTCTCTGTGCAACGGTAGCGGTAATTATAATGGTCAATGCCACCGCTAAGTAAATTGTTAGCCCTTCCATGTTACTCCCCAACGTCCAATTTAACGGTAGAACTCGTCATTAACACCTGGGTGAGATTGCTAACGGTAATGCTAGCGGTAGGGGTTACCGCTAGGTAACCGCTAAGTCTACTGTTTTGGTGAATATCTCAACTTTTTCTGCACATCAACACCGCATAAACCTACCACAGCAAAGACACAATTAATAAAATAAAAGAAAGAAAAAAAATCAAAAGAAAAGCTAAGGAAAAATAGAAAAAGATAATAAACACTTGGGTTGCCTCCCAAGAAGCGCTTGTTTAACATCGAAAGCTCGACGCATTCTACGAACGAGGCTATCCCGGATCCAAAAATAAGTGACGATCATGCCACACCTTAGTATTCTCCAAGAGTAAGTGTAGGCAATTTAAATCACCAAGGCGAGCACGGAAAGCAGGTCGTAGAGCAACGAAAATTTCAACTCGCCTTGGGGTTCGAAAAAGCGAGTAATTGATCACCACGAACATATCAAAAGTAAATTAGGACACAGGGTGATCCTCAACCTTTGGAAAAACTAGGAAATCCGTTGAACAAACGGCAAATCCCTCAAACATCCTCAACTCCCTTACTTCTTTGATATCCCCCTCAACAATCTGGAAAATATTTAAATCTATATTCGGACATAGGGGAGGGGGATTGGAATTCTTCTCAACTAACACGTCAACCACCTCCATCTCAATATCGATCAAAGCATCGAGTGGCACAGTATGAGGCTCAATAATCTCATCTCTCTCCAATAATTCTTCCACTGCTTCAAAATTAAGATTCAACAACGGTTCGGATGGAACGAAATGAGGTCCAATAATCTCACCCTTTTCAAAATTGGGCATCGCAACACTGCCATTCTCATTGAGCTCGAGTAGGCTCGAATCTTCAACGTCATGTGGGTTCTCCAATGGCAACAACTCCTCCATCATCATCCATGAAATCCTCAAAAAGCGGAAGAGAGGCGATCTCCACCATATCTCTAATTTCATCCTCCGTACACGTCTCTCCCAAATTCGGCTCCATCTCATTGTCCGCATAAAAATCGAGAAAACTCGAATTCGTAAGATCCACATTAAGCTCCAGCGGCAATACCCCAACATTCTCGTCTAAAGTTTCATCGATTAGCACAGGGGAAGCGACTTCAACCAATTTCTCAATAACCTCTTCCTTACAAATATCTCCCAAATGATCGTCCAAGCTTAGGTCCTCAACCTCCAAGGTGGGCTCAATCACATCAAAAATCGGCAGCTCCGTTTGTCTTTGAAGTTTATTTCTCTCGCCTGCCCTTCTCGATATATAAGCCTCGATTTGATGACATGCTTCCTCTACTTTCTTTAAAGTTTAAAAAAAGTCATAATCCTGCACAGTTGATTGCGCAATTTCGCCTTGTTGACATACTATCTCGGCTTTGTGATCTTGCTGCCCCAACATTATTTGATCATTTGGTTGGTAGTCTTCATAGCTCGGGTAGTAAGGAATCAAGTCGGGAGGGGCATAAGAATCGTAGCTCATATAATTTTGGATGGAAACAACATTCCCTTGTGGCTCATCGTCAAATATCATTGTGCATTCATTCGCCAAATGTCCATGTGCTCCACAACGGTTACATACTTCATTGGCCCTTTTATAACTTGCTAACTCGGCTTCTAGGCCCATCTCTTTGGCCAATTCCTAGAGGCTCTTGTAGTTTTCTTGTCTAGGTGAGTAGAACCTTCTCATGAAACAATCGTACATGTCTTCCCACATTTTCAATGAATCGGGCACCATATATAACAACTGTTTCATTGCCCGATCCTTTAGTGTGAAAGGGAAGAGTCGCATCCTAACCTGATCTCTTGTAAGGCCGAGAAGAGGGGAAGTCCGAGTGATGTCCTCGTACTCTTGGATGAATTTTAATGGATTTTCGCTCGTGAGCACATGAAAATCGAGAGGTGCTCTTGGTCGTAATCGTTAGGATAGTAATCCAGCATCGCAGGGCTCAATGGAATGGTCGGTCAAATGGCACGACGCCAATCGGACAATGGTGCACCATTTTCATATGATGAATACCCTCGATAGTGAGACAATCTCTTTTTTTATTATTATTTTTTATTCATTTTTTATTTTATTTTTTATTTTTTTTGGGGTCATTGAATCTAGGCTTCAAGAGATGTACCTTGCATACACAACACTCAACGCACAAGATTAAACATACCGGCATAATATAATAAAAATGAACAAAAAGATAAATAACAAATAAAATACTAAAGATAAATGAAAAAAATAGAAACACAAATAGAAGTCACGAAGAGCAAACACAAAAATCACAACCTTTAGTTTTCCCCGGCAACGACGCCAAAGTTTTGATTCAAACTTTTGTGTACCTACTTTATAAATATTATTCAAAAGTTTAAAAGCTTGCTCGCAAGAGTACGAGTTTGCATGTAGGTTTGTAAGCTAAACCGAGTCGATTCTATCGAGGAAAACTAATCGGAGGTTCCTTTTGTGTTTGATTTGACAAATAAGAAAATAATAAAAATAACTAATCTAAACACTCAATCAAGACTTTGAATTAAAAGGTGAACAAGGAACTTATAAACGTTGAGAATATTTAAGGAAACAAGGGTTCTAGAGTTTCGAATCGTCTCCACGACCACTTGGGCATTTCATCGAACACCTTACCTATAAGCTAGGGTTGTTAATCCTAATTTGTAGATTTGGAACCCAACAAACCCAATTGATGGTTCTAAACGAATATAGGCTCTAGACCCATAAGATCTAGCCAACAATTATCATCAATTTAAACATCACAATCCTAGCATATTCAAGATCACAAATTCATCATACATGCTTGGGGGGGGGGGGGGGGGGGGGGGTTGTTTTGAAGATTGAATTATTCTAAATTAAACTATCAAAGCATGAATTTAAACTAATTAAGCGAAAGAAAATTAAAGACTTACTAATTAAACAGAGAGTAGCAGCGTTCGAATGAAGAGATCCACGAATTAAAGCTATTCTAACATCTAAATTAACTAAGAACTATTCTACTTTATCTAAGATCTAGAAATTCAAAAACTAAGAATTATGAAAAGGATCTAAAGAAATTGAAGAACACTCTTCGGGTTTGTCAGGCCCTAGGAGGTTCGCTAACCCTAGGAATCATGAAAAGCTTGCTTAAAAACGAGTTTAAGAGGGGTTTATATAGGTTTTACAAAACTTGGGGCACAAGAAACCCTAAAATTCCCGAAATTGTGATCGCACTAGGTAACCCAGTGTCAGTCAATGTACCCAGTGTCGGCAGGTGCGTCAATCGACGTGGGCGTGGATCGGCGCTACAGAGAGTTGCGTCGGTCTTGCGTCGACGGATGGTCAATCGACGTGGGCAGCGGACTCGGACACTGGGTAACCAAGTGTCAGCAACGCACTCAGTGTCAGCCGTAACACTTCAAATCGAGGCCCAATCTCGCTAAAACTCCACTCGTAAGCCCACACTCGACCATCTCCAAACTAAATTACCTAAAAACACTTTAAATAAACATAAAATTAATTGAGTGTGATTTGAGGTTCTTGTCTTTGAGAGTGTATAAGTGCATAATTTCTCAAAATTTTTATTTATATATTGTAAAATGGTACTTGGACGCAAACGATTAAACAAAACTTTAAAAGTAGCGCCAATTCAAAATCTTTTTCATGAAAAAGCCTGTGAGTAGCCTGAGTTTTTGGATTCGTAATCAGGGATTTATGAAGAGTTTGTAATTAAGGATCACCATCCTTAATAAAATAAAACCAAATAAAAATAAATAAAAAAATAAAAAGGATGGTGAATCTTGTTGAGTCGTTGTCTATGCTTATAAAGGCTTTTTATTAGTATTATTGATTTTCTTATGACGCCTAATGTTTAGACGACCAGATTTGAGTTTTAAAGAAGAAGAGTATCAATAAGCTTCTAATATTTAAGTGGTTTGTTCACAAGTCGGTTTTTCGGTTTCGAGTTCATAAATAGCCTAAGTTTAAACGCTACATTATGAGAGTTAAGTAAGGTTTCTTTTGAATGAGGTGAAGCACATTGCTTCGTGATTAGAGTATTTTGGTGAGTTATTGATCACGTTAGATCATGAGTTAACCACATGACTTATATATTCCATACCCATCCAAAGAGTCTACATTACAACCCGAAAAGACCTTTTCCGATTCTTTGTTAGTTACACACTTAAACGCGATGGAGAAGTTTTTGATTTGTATTTCTTATTTATTTTACATTTATCTTGATGATTTGAGTGCATACACATCCCATGCCGAGCATACTTGAGTGAAATTGAGCGAACACATATATATTACCCTTTCGAGAGGATGCATGACTTTGTTTTTGAAGCGAAAATGTAATAAGGGCTGAGTGTTTGAGTTTGCTTTGCAATTATCTATATTTTTAAAATTATTTATGTAGCAAGACACGACTCTTTGCTTGAGTTTATTTTCATTCTGGTTTTTCTTTGAGATTATCGTTTGTTCGAGGACGAACAAACCAATTAAGCGTGGGGTAGTGATTAATCTTATTTGTTTATTTTTTTGTATTTTAGTTATTTTTTCTTATTGTTTTCGGTATAAGTTGGAAGGATTAAGAACATTTTCGTATTTTCGGATCCCCAACTTATTTTACCGCATTTTGATCTTAATTGATGCAAATGGGTGGTTATTCTTTATTTTTCACCATATATCTAAGTAGCTAAAGGAGCTCGAGTTGAAGAATTAGAACGAAGAGATTGAAACAATCCAACCGGCGAAGAAGTAACAATTTTAAGAAGTTAGTGGTAGCCACTAGCAGTCGCTCCTGACCGCTATATATAACCGCTAAGTTCTAGCGGCTGCTGGACCACTATCGGCACCTCTCTCTTTACCTTTTAAGGATGACAGAGAGCTCTTAGACCAAGTTAACGGTGCCCTTAAAGATAACTCGACTGCTAGTCCCACCATTAGGAAGAGACAGTGAGGTTTAGAGGCATACTTAACTGTCCTTTGTTGCTACTCGGACCGCTATGCACAACAGAGATGATTAGCGATGACACTAACAGTCACTCCTGACCGCTAGTCATAACCGTTATCGGGCCCAGATCGGGATTTTTAGGTTAACTTGTTCTCCAAGTCTTGGAAAAACTATAATACCCCTTAATATTCCGACTTGGAGAAAACTTACACCCCTTCCTAGGGTTACGAGATGCAAAGAGGGCTCGTTTCCATACGTCGTTACGTAGCTGCGCGATCGAGATTGAAGACTCAACATCACAAGGTCTCAAGCTCCATTCCGTCATTTGTGATTCGTTCGTCAATCAAGATCTGCTTTCTTTTCTCTGAAATAGCTAGAGTTTTTACCACTTTCTTAGATCATAATAAATATTCTAAACTCTTTTAATCGCTTTCTAGTTAAGTTCTTAGTTAATTTATGCTTTTAGATAATTTCTTTTTATTTTCGGTTCTTGAATTGTGGATGCTTGGATACTTTGGATTCCTTAGTTAATAAAGATCGTAATCTTTCGCTTTTTAATTTTTGTATTGTTAGTTCATGCTGGGTGAAGTTATTGATTATGCTTAGTAACTTTATTGGTAATTTAGTTCATGCTATTCATTTGCTTGATAACCTTAGAGATAAGTTTGGTGCTTTAATCTTTAATTGTTCTTCAATTTTCAAAACCCTAGTTCATAAGTCTTGGTTAATTTATCCTATAAGTCTACTTTTTTAGTTAATCTAGTTTAATTAGAATAAATTAGTTTTTGATAATTAAACTTGGTTTTCAATTCGTAGTTATAATTCAAAAAACTCAATTGTACATGTTCTTGTGTGATATTTTGATTAAACAAACATTGGAAACTCCGATTATCAGTTCCTGGAGATCGACACAAGTCAACTTACCAACCTACAAGCGTCCCCGTTCTCTTGAGGGCGAGCTTTAAGCGTTTGAAAAATAATTTTTAAAAGTGGGTACAGAAAAGTTCGGTTCAAAATTTTGAAGCTTCTCTTATTTTAGTAGCCTTCAATTATTTATAAATTTTAATTAGGTTTTAATTAATTTCCTTAAGTTAGTTATTTCCAAGCAAGCTTTTAACTTTCATTAACCTTTGCCTTACTGTTTTCAAAGTTTTCAATTCAAGCATTAGTATTAAAAACCCAAACCCAATCAAATGACTTATTGCTTTCTTATAGTAAATTACTATAATTTAGATTAACAAAAAATTAACTACAAACACTGATTGCCGATAACATCTATCCTTGAGAGACACAACTCGGGATCAAACTTACCACTCTACAATTGACTCCGTATTATTGCGGAGACGATTTCTCAAATTAGAGTGTTAAGAAATCTTTGATCAGTTATCTCAGCGTGTTGTATCTATTAAAATCGGAGACCGCAAAAGTTGTATGTGACCGGGGGAAAGGTTCATTGGGGAAACCCATCACGTTTTGACTTCAATCAAATTATTTCTAAGTTTTAATTCATGAGTTTTATGATTTATTTTGCTATTTTGAGGTTTATGATTTATATGAGATATGTCGATATACCTATTTAGTACTTTGAGCTCATCTCAATTCAACGATATTTTTCAGGTACAAATTAGGACTTTGAGTGAAGGAGAATGATGAATGAAAGAAAACTATTAGTGTTTCATTTTATTATTTTATCTTTTAAACAAAGTTTGAACTAGATGCAAGGATACTTTAACTATTATTTTTTATTGAAAGCGACTTGGTTTATTTCTATTATCATTTTTTTCGTTGTGTAAATACGATTGCTTTTGAAATTCTAATCTTTTAAAATTGTTTTTATGAAAATTCGACATTTCTGAGACACCAAGATTTCTTAAATTCTTTAAAATATAAATAAATTTTATTTTAGTGAAATCGAGGCGTTACAAGGTGGTATCAAAGTCATTTGCCAGTCGAAAAAATTTGGAACTAAGTGCTATGCGAGACAAGGTCGTGGCGCATGTGGAAAGACCGTGAGGGAGAAGGCCCCATTAGAGGGAGCCCGAGATAGGAATAGCCCATGGTTATTAATCTTTAAACTGTAGGAGCCACCTCTAAAATCCCATCGCCTGGCAATGGATCCTGAGATAGTTCAAGCGCGACAAAGACGTCTCGAGTTTAAGTGGGGTAGATTGTAACACCCAAAAATCAAGAAACTAAATAGGATAGGTCAATATATTTGATTGTTAAACTCATACCAACAAGGTGCATCTTCTTTTCTGGAATCCCTCTTATCGAAACTCCAAAGTTCAGTGTGCTTGTCCTGGAGTAGAGGTGGGATGGGGGACCACTGGGATGTCTTTCCAGGGTGCGCGTGAGTGTGAGTGAGGGAAAAGCGCACTAGAAAACACTCATGTCGGTACAGTGGAGCTAACCATCAAGTTTGGAGGGCGATCATGGGGCGTTACATTTTTCTTTTGTTTCTTCGAGGATGAATAAACATTTAAGTTTGTGAGAATTAATATAAATAATTTTTAAGAATGTTTTGGACTTATTTATGCAGGTTTTAATTACTAATTGTGCTTTTATAATATCTTTTATCTTCATTTCGTATTATTTGAACATTAATACGTGTTTGATATGTTTTTGTTCTTATTATAGAAACTTGGAGGTTATTGGGTTTAAGAATGATGATAATAGAGAACAGAAACAAAGAAGATATAAATCTACCAGGCCACATCCAGGGCCAGCTTCTACGAAGCTGTAGCTAGTAAGGGTAAAGTAGCTTTGTTTGAGGAAGGAGAAGAGGCTTCGTGGCTTGATTTTCACTGACACACTATCGGACCTTTCGGATTAAGTTAGTGTTCAATGAGCCCAACTAAGAAAGTTCCCTACAACAAGGCTTCTAGAAAGTGGTTGTTGGAGAGCGCGTCGCATTACATCAGTCTTGCCCCTGGGCTCCGGTGGTTACCTCAATGGTTGTTCATCACCCGTTAGGGATTCCTCAAGACAGGTGCCACATTCATGGAGGACGAAACATTAGGGGATTGGGGGATCTAGAAAATGGAGTATTCTAGTTATAGCTCCTAACTACCGTGCAATCAATATATCGTCACCCTCACTCCAATGAATACAATAGCTACGAGCTGCCGTAAGCCTTGTTGCACGAGTACTGTATCACAAGCACACTACCGAGTACCACGAGTACACTAAAAATAAAGTCAAAAACTATAAAGCACTGCTGCCACTTCCTTTTCTAGCAGCTTCTTTCAGTCCTAAATCCAATCAAGAGGCTAAACTCAATCTATCTTTCCGGGCCAGCCTTACGAATTCTACCCCAGCTACCACAAAGATCACTACCCAGCCACCGCTGAAGGGTACCAACTGAGCAAAATGGAGAAAATTCGGTTGAGGGCCGGGGAGATAAGGGAAAGAAGAGAGAAGAAAAGGGAGGAGGTTAGGCTTGTGAAGAAACCAATAAGACAAGAATATCTGCCGATTCAGACTAAGGATAAGTCTGATCAGGTGGTCGATATGCACAAGACAACGCTATTGACGTTAATCAGGAAGGATCATGTTCTTGATGAAATTCTATTAGCTAAAGGGCGGAAGGATTTGATTATATGCCCAAAAATAATTGAATAAAAAATCAAAGTGACTCAGACTCTGTGTTAGCCTTTAAAAGACAGCGAATCTTTTTCTTTCTATATTTCTATTATTATTATTATTTAGATAGAAAGAAAATAATAAGAATATAAAGATCTCTTTTTTATGACTTCTACTTATCGATCCCGGCCCAGAAAAGTGACCGACCAGGGCCCTATTGATGAATGAAAGAAAAGGTTTATGAGCCCTAGCCCTGTAAGCCCACATCTGTGTAGAGTAGATCGTTCAACACTTGCGGCACAAACCTATTTTTGACCTATTCGTCCTACTATCATAGGGGCGGCCGTTACACAACCTACATGTCAACAGGGTTCGGAGAATCATTATCAACCCCATTAATGGTCAATAGTGGGGTCGCTTATATTCATAAACTTCACAGCAATGATTAGAAACCTGAGTAGCGGTTGATAGCCACACTGCTAAAGTGTCATGTTTTCATGGCAACCATTAACAACCTGACTAGCGATAAGTAGTATGTTCGATAACGGGTTAAAATGCATTACAAAATGAATCAAACTCAGAGTTAATGACGAATATTTAATTTTACACTATAAAAAGATCCTAGAAGCTGACCAAAAATAATGGAGGAAGCAAGATCAGAGATCATCATCCACCATAGTTTTATTGAGAGTTTAAGTGAATTTGAGAGTTATATTGGAGGAGAAACACGTGGTGCACGGAGATTGAAAGATACACACACTTCAAGGTTTTAGCTTTCTTTTTACTTTTTATTATGAATGTTAGATATCCAAGGAATTGTATGTATTAAATCATGAACTTAACTAGCTGTTTTCCTTTTATTTTGGGGTTTTGTATGAATAATGATTGAAAAATGCTTTGATAATTCCTATGATGCAAGTATGATCTCTTTGTTTATTTTTATGTTTTAATTTTATTTGTTCATAAGTGCTTGGTAAAATTTGTGTTTCTAAAAGTTAGATTGATTGACAACATTTCAAAACCAATAGTTTGATAAATCATAATTCGAGAGATAAGGTTTATCAATAGACATTGAAACACCAAACACTCTAATCAAAAAAGTCGAGAGGTTTGCGGTTAGTAATGAAGGTTTAAAGATCTTTAAAATATTTTAGAGTTCTAAGTATGATTTCTAACGGACACTTTGTTTCATACTTAGAATCAACGGTTTAATCACTTAGAGAGAAAGATTTAATTATAATTTTGATTGGTTTATAAGCGAATTGAATCACAATATACATGATAAATTGAAAAGGATGAACATTATGACATCGTTAGGATTCCAAACCCCAATATATTCTTTAACACTTGAGTTTCTCAACCTTTGCATATTGTGCCTTGATCTTTGTAAATCTCTTAGTTAATATTTTTTATTAGTTTATGTTCACCGTTCATAATGACACAAGACAAAATATTTCTTGTTTCTTAGATAAAATTATGTTATCCATATTATATTACTTATCAATATTGAACTGTTATATAGTCCTTATGGGATTCGACCGTGCTCCTTTTGTATTACCTCTATACTATGTACTTGAGGTTAGGTAGAGTATAAGAACGAATACATTTTTATAACTCGAATCAATCCCTAGTTAAAATGGGGGTCGATCATCAGTGCAACGTTGTCTATAGGGAGGAAGTACCTAGAAGGACATGTCGTCTCTATATAACTAATGCAACGACAATGGCATTAATAGGGACGATTTTTGTCGTCCCTCTTAAGCATTATTCTTGTAGTGTATAAAGTGTTGAATTCTTGGGTGAATGCATAACTCCCACATAATTTTCCAGACCCGATTAGGGCTCGAGCTTGATGAGGTGAGTTGGTGATTGTTGTGGAGTTCTGGGAGCATATCAAGAGCCAAGAAGTAAGCTGATCAGACTGAGTGTTTTCCGTATTTTGCCAGGTTCTAAACCCAATTATTTGTGATTCGAGGTTGCATAAAGGTGTGGATAAATGGACTCTGCCTTGTTTGGAGAAAAAACTTCAAAAATTAGCCATGATTTCTATGTCATGGAGTCATGATGGTTAAGTGCTGAAACAGGAGCATTATGATCGAGAATTGAGTGCTCCAAGTGAATAATAAAGTGTGTTCGGTTGGGAAACCACTTGTCATCCAAGATTCTTGTGTTAGCTCCTGAACTAATATGGTTTACTAATATGTTTTCGGCAGCCCATGAGCGAAAGACGACGACCTTCTAGTATGCCACACCAAGTCCAAGAGGGTCGAAAGCTAAGATTTGCATCCAAAAAATGAGCTGAAGGGTGGTATTTCACTTTTCAAACACGGGCTAATAATGAGGAAGAGTGCACCAAAAGTATCCATGCTTGTTTGCTCAACATTGCCAAATTAAAAGCTCTAAAGTAGCGAAATCCAAGTGCTACATAGGACTTAGGTTTGGTTAATTGATTCCAACTCACCCAAGGTATTTTCCTTAATAGTATCAAAGTTATAACACCAAAACAGACACATCTTAGAGAAAATTGTCGGGTAGGCGGAAGCAGACCATTGCGAAAGCGGGATTTGCTTGGAACACTGGTTTAACGAGTATATCTTTGCCATGTTGTGAGAGGCATCTTTTTTGCCATCCCTCTATTCTCTTTGCGAGTCATTCTTTGATGGAACTGAAAATCTGGCGTTTGTTGATACCAACCATAGAGGGGAGCCCAAGGTATTTATCATGTCCTTCAGAATGTGGAATTTCCAAGAGAAAGAAAATGGATGAAATAATATTAGGTTGGTTATTGAGGTTGAAGAGGATGCCCAATCTACTCAAATTAATTCTCTGTCATGATGCAGCTTCATATATATAGATATCAAAGTGCAAGTAAGTGGCCTCTTCAACAGTGATTTGCCTGAATAGAAGCATGTCATCTGCAAAAAATAAAATAAAAATTAAGATTATAGAGGCAAATCTTGAAATTTGTATTCCTTTAATTTTCCACACCGCCGAATGTCAGGAAGAATACATGAGAAAGCTTCTGAGCATAAGATAAAAGGTAGGGTGATAATGGGTCACCCTGTCACAAGCCATGATGAGGAATGAGTGATCCAAATTACAACTATTGAGCATGAAAGAATAAGAGACCGACGAAATACACGAGAGGATAAGATCACAAAAGGAGTTAGCAAAACCCAACGCTTTAAGAATTTCAATTAAAAAGGACCACTCGACTCTATCAAAGTCTTACTCATATCCAGTTTCACCGACATAAGACCCACTTTGCCCGACTTTTTATTTTTCATAAGGGCACTTAAATGTATAAACATGAGCTGGGAGTATTTCATATGCGACATGCATGTTATCAAGGATGAGCCTATTCGTTACAAAAGCAGATTGTGATTCAGAGATAATATCTGGAAGAATAGTCCTGAGCCTATTTTCAACGAACTTAGAAGCAATTTTATAAATAACATTGCAAAGATTAATAGGCCTAAATTGAGAGATAAGGTCTGGTTTTTTAACCTAGGGAATTAAAATAATAAAAGTATGATGAATTCTTTGATCAACGGTTCAGTTTTTAATAAAATCAAGCATGAAAGATATAACATCACTAGAATTAGTAAAAAAAATAGTGCTCATACCATCCAGGCCAGGGGGTTTAAAGGGGTGCATATGTTTGAGAGCTCTAACAATTTCATCACCAGAGAAATCCTGCACTAGGAGCTATTCATTTCCGCATCCACCCTAACCCTATCCCTGTCTAGCACCTATCACATGTCGGGATTAGAGGGAGAAGTTGATTGAAAAAGGTCTCCATAGTAATAAGATAGATGCTTTCCAGTTCATCTTTTTTATACTGACATAATCCACCCTCATCTTTGAGCGACGAGATATGATTGGTCTCCCGACGTTTGCTAGCATAGCCATGAAAAAAATGAGTATTTCAATCACCTCTTTAAACCAATGACATTTAGCTCTTTGTTTCCAGAACAAAACTTCTTGCTCAAGTAAGTTCTTGAGCTTATTATTTAGCTCATTTTCATCTTAATATCATCAGAGATAAACCCACTCGTAGAGATTCGAGTTCCATCTTAATCTCATTGATTTTCGTCTTGAAGACCGCTTTTTCACCCCCCTCAACTTGAGAAGTCTAATCACGCAATTCTTAATATTGTCGGGAGTGTGTCAGGAATAGTAGACCAGTTTTCCTTAACTATGTGTTCACGATCAAAGGATTTTACCAACATGGCTTCAAACCTGAGTATTTTCTTCCTTTTCTAACTCGATAAGAAGGGGTTATGATTGTCGAACTAGATGAAAATCAAGAAGTGGTTCGAGAATCACGTCAGAATATGGAAGACCTTGTTCCAATAAAATAAATTGTGCCATTCCTGATTATAAGTGGAGCGATCTAGATGCGTCGGTTGAGTGAACGGATAGACTGCAAGTTTATTCCATGTGTAGACATTAACTTAAAACCCATGTCTGAAAGTCCGCAACTATTAAGTGACTCACGGAAGGCGCTCATCTCCCATCAAGCTCTCAAATCTTGACCTTTGAATTCAGAATCATGTAAAACTTTATTATGATCCCCGCAGCAAATCCAAGGGCATTGATAGTGGATTAATTAAGAAGAATATTGTCTTCATGCCACGCATCTTAAAGCTACATCGGGCTCACCATAATACCCTACAAAGCGAAAGAAGAAGTCTCTACAAGTGGCATTAACATCCACAAATCTATCTGAGTTAACTTCTGAGAGAAACTGAGGTCGCCAGACCAGCCTCTAGCTAGTACAACGATTCCATGGAAATTGATATGGGTTTTTAGATTATCAATGGTCTGAGATGGGCATTTGGTTTCACAAAGAAAAACCAAATGGGGTGGCTTTGAGCGAATGAAATCACTCAACTTGTGAATAGTGCAAGGGTTCCTAAGCCCCCGAAAGTTCCAGCTTAAGATATTCATGGTGATCGGTGGGGTTGGGATATCCCAACTTCCGTTATTAAGAGAGGAAAAATCCAGAGAGCTTATAGGCATAAACTATGAAGAAGGTTCTGATGGAGAGTTATCGAGTCACTTTTTTCTAATTATCTCAACTTATAAAGTGTCCAAATAAACGTCAGTTAGCTTACGTTTTGACTTTGAAATATCCATGGATGCAGTGGTAGTAGACTTGAGAGAACCTCGAGAACGGACAAAATATTTAACAACTTTTTAGCAGGGGTATCCATAGAGATTTGAACATAGACTAAAAATGAGCTCTCTAGGTTTGGGGAGATGTTCTAAATAATATTGTATTAAGTGGATACTGGTTAATAGTGGGATTGGTATGGAGGGGTGAGGTGGGAGGGAGTAGCGGTAGACTGTAATTATGGAGGGGGGTGACTACCACTACTACAAAATTAGCTTTTCACGTCGGTTTTAGAAAAACCGACGTGGAATGTATTTCACGTCGGTTTCTGAATAAACCGACGTGATATGCGATATATTTTCGTCGGGTATTTTAAAACCGACGTGATACATAAGTTCGCTCGTCGGTTTTTTTAAAACCGACGTGGTAAATTGTATTAAAAAAATTAAATACAATAAATAAAATAAATAATAAAATGGGGCTATTATGTTCTAGAGACAAATCGTCCCCCACATGCTTCTTATTTTTCTCTCTCCCCGTCAGTCCGCTTGCACAGCTTGCTTCCAACCTCCGTCCATCCCGTTCTCAGCCCCGCCGCCAGTTCTTAGCCCTGTAAATCTCTCCGTCGTCCGCCACCATAACATCTAACATCAACCCCTCAGCTCTCGACCTAATCAAATTCCTTATAAAAACCCTAATTAGGGCAAATGTAACCAACACCTGAAATTGGCGAAATCGGAGCGTCCCGCTTCTTCTCCACCGTTTTGTGACTGGTGAGGTGCGCACCTCCCAACCCTAAATCTTCGACATCTCCATATGGTATGTTTGTTTAATTCTTTTGTTATTTATAGATTATTATATTTTCTCTACTTTTCCCGCTTTGTTTTTTATCCCTCTGGTTGGATTAATCACCGTAGGGAGAGAATAATTTGGATTAATGACAGGATATGCCATGCGATTAACTATTTCAATTTTATTTCCAATTTTTTGTATGAATTTGTGTGATTTCAACAAAATATTTTGTTGGGTTTTTTTTTTTAATGTGTAATTATAATTTTGACATAAGGTCTTAATTGATATCATGATGAATTATTTGTATAGAATCAAGATTTGACAGTAACTTTGGAAGAACGAGTTCTCAATGCAATTTTACTTTGGTGTTGCGAAGTGGATGACTTGTTTGGATGGGAAAGATTAGACGAGACGATGATGAATTCAACACCCGAAGCCGTTTTTGGTGACCGACTCAAGCCACTCGAAGAATTCTTAAATTCCGTGAGGTTCCCTCTGCTTCCTCATTTAGTTTTATGAAAGGTACTTCTGAAATCCTTTTTTTTTAAACTAACCTTTTTATTAAGTCCATGAAAGTTTTGCTCGACCATTTTTCTAAAATTTTAAACTGTTCGTCAATTCTCCAGTTGGAGAGAAGCAACCTTAGCATGCGTTGTCCGACATTCGGTAAATTGGTACGTTTAGATAATCCTCTCTGGCCTGTAGTCACTGGTGGAGCTAGGGGCACTCTGGGCCCGACCCGTTCCACCCCGTTTTCGTCTATTTATTTTAAAAAAACAATTGGATTTTCACTTATTTAAATTTGCTTTCAACAGGTAAATGAAGCAATTGGATTTTTGGAATTTGGATCTTCTGCACATGAAAATGATTTAAAGTAAGTACTAAAATTAGGAGGTTAAATCTACTTTTAACCTATAATTTCCTTAACGAGGCTATTTTAAAATTTAATAATAGAGAATAAATCAAGATGAATGTTCTTACTACCTTACTCCTTGGTTCATGTATAGAAAATAATACTGGAAGTCGTTAATTCAGAAGTTAATATATTTAGCACTAATTACGTTTTGATTTTGTAGCAAGTACCGGCACAGGAAATCGAGTTTTAAAGAACTACAGTACATAATGCTATTCCCGCTTCTCTCTCTATTTATACATAGATACACATGTATGTATTCTCATTCTGTATATGCAAGTTAAGCTGAAAGGTCTGTTGAGATGGATAATGGCAGCTAGGTTTTGTATTATATATGCTTTTCTTTCTTTATTGGATGACCTTGTCTAGAGCTTGATTTAAGGATTTTGGTTATTTTTCTGAATTTTATTAAGTAAAAGGATAACTCTCATTTCAAGTATATATCATCAATCATCACGATTCATTTGTGTGCTTGTTTTATTAAGTGAAAGCTTATTTTCTTTGCTGGAATTTGTGATTGGTGAGTGGTTGGATTTTTTTTTTTTTTTTTTCCTTTTCTGACTAAAGTATTTTAGCTTATTGATATTATTATTTTGCCAGTGCTAGGTCTATGATTATTGCAAACTGGTGTTCCCATTTCGGTATTAGCGATGATTATCATTAATGACATGAATCAAGAATCGAAGAACACATGTTTAAAATTGTCTCTATTTATAAACTAGCTAGTAATACATATGTATTGACAGTATGTATTAATTTGTGTAACTAGAGAATATTGTCTGATTGCCATTATATGTTCACTTAACTCATTCTAAATATTATTATTGTTTTGAAGTTATACAATTCTTACTATTAATGTTCAGCTAGCTAAAATTATTGTTGTGACAAAAATTCCTTTATTTTTTTTTCAAGAGTGAGCAGGAGCAACTTTTCGGAAATATTTAGAGAAACAAGTACCATAATCTCTTTATATTTGTCAGTAGTTCATCTAACTCTCTTACCCTGTCTCTTTTACTTTATAATATCTCGTTAAAAGACCTAATTAAGCGGGCATCAAGTATTAATTTTGCCAGAGTTGGTCTGTTAATTGGTGGAAAGGGTCTGAAGATCCTCAGACCTGAAGAATTATCAGGTTATCAGGTAATCTGTGCTGCTTTTTTTTTTTTTTTTTTGTGTGTGTGTGTGTGTGGTGGGGGTGGGGGGGAAGGAATAGTAGAATGTATGTAGTTCACCTATTTGGAAAGTTATTAAGTATGTATTGTTGTATCTGTTTTGACTTTAAGTGTTATAAGAAGTGGTTTTATATGTGTTTTTACATGAAATCTTGAAGGATTTTTTTTACAATTTTGTATTAAGTTGATTTTGTATGCATGCATCAGAATTTACTCTCATATTTGTCTAAGAAATGGTAAAATAATATTTTTCTCTATATTCAGACTGTCCAGCCCAATGCTTACGATCAACATCTCTATGCAAAGGAGTTTGGAATCGATATAAGCGAAAAACCCGAGTCCGTGAGGCACGAGTCCCTCCCTGCTCCCTGGGTGAGATTAATTTTCTCAAAAGAAAAAAATAAGTAATTTTATTTCGAAAAAACCGTAATATTCAAGCACTAATGTTGTGCAGTTGAAATATTATGGGACTGAGAAGAAAAAGACTGTTTACCACAAGTCGGCCAATGGAATATGATGAACAAGGTCTAAAAATCTTACCATATATTCAAATTATGTTATTACCCGTCCTTCTAAATTTTTTACCGTGGTCGTTTTTTTATAACTAGTTTGTGGATAAGCTTAACTGAACCAAGTTGGTTGTTTATGCCTGTTTTTCCTATCTGATAATTCCATGAAAATTATATGATTTCTTAAATAGAAAGCTGTTAAACATCTTTTGTTGTGAACAGAAGTAGGTCTTACGGTCTTACTGCTAATGCTGTCTTTTTTTTTTGGTTTCATTATGTCTTTAATCTTTTAAATCCTATCCTCATTCAGTATCAAGGCCTTTAATCTAATGTGTAGTGTGCAAATTAAACAAAAATATGTAGGTTCCTTTTGAAGTGCTTATTAGAAGACAAATAGCAACGTTTGTTGGATCCAAGTCTTCAGTGTGCTAGATTCATCTATGATGAGCTAATCAAGGTACCTACCTGGTATCAAAGTTCTATTTTGGAAAATAGATTACATTCATCCTTGTATGTGGAAATTGACCTTGTTGTTTTCTTTTAGATGAGTCATCACTGTATAGTAAAGGAGCTCCAATGAACCTCAAAGGAGAAACTTGGCAGATCGTACTTGAACCTCAAAGGACAGCGCGTTGCTGCAATCGCCGCCATTGATACTGCAGGCCAGACCTTGGATTATAATAATGAGGTAGTAATTACTAATTAGTAAATATAGTTTCATACTTGCGTTTAGAAATTACTAAATCTGTAAACAATCGTAGCTTTATTTTAACACCACTACATAATTTATCTAGCTACTAACTATTTCCGGTTATATTGTTCTGAAAATGCCAAAGCCCTAATTTAGATGAGTTATCCCTGCCTACAAAATAATTCTAGTAGACAGTATCATTTTATTAAATATATTTAACAATCAAACACAGCATAATTTTCTTAAAATAATTTCCAGCATGTCATTCATGACAAGCTGCACGGTATTTCTGTGATGTTAAGAGATATTTACATTTGCGAATTCTTTTTCAAATGCTCTTCGGTTACCATTCTAGTTATCTGATGTTTATGTTCCGGTTTCCTTCTCGTCTTAGTGCTTTACATTTGCTGTTGTTTCTTTCAACTCTCGGTGCATCAGAAATTTCTAACTAGCCTTGTTCTCTGTTTCAATTTTGTTTCTCATGTATATTWTAGCTAGGTTTCAGACGTTAACAAAACTGTAAATGCTACATCGATGATGGATGAGGCGTGGGAGAAACTTGGTATAATCTRCGCCAAATACAATGCAGGCAATACCTTGAACGAGGTAGTAATTAGTAAATAGCACTCAATGACGTGAATGCGTACATTTTCATACTTGCGTGTAGAAATTACTAAACATGTAAGCAATCATAGTTGTATTTTAACACCACTATAGATAGCTACTAACTATATATATAGTTTATCAAGTTGTGCTCCATTTAGGCTATATATGTGAAATTTAATATGAAGAGCTGCAGATTGTAGATGATGTTCTCGAGTTATGCCAGATTAGGCGTCACATAGTTTTGAAAATGCCAAATCTCATTCCAAAAATGATATTGATCCTCGGTTATTCAATTTTTTTTAAACAACCAAACATGGCACCATTTTAGTAATAAAAGTAAAAAATTCTAGAGCATTTCATTGACCAGCTTTACTTCCTGTGATGGTATGTCTGTGATGTTACATAATCATAATCATAGATGATGGCAAGTGCTCTAGGTCCAATCTATCTCTTGACATGTGGAAATCTAACTGGAAGCTAATTTGTATAGCCAATACATAATTATTCTGCACATTATACCAGAAAAGGGTTGTCCAGCATGTTGAAATTAAATGTTGTATATATATAAGAACTAGGATTTCAATATTCTAAACTAGTTCAAATTCTTGTTTATGCAAACGCCTCTCCACGTGAAAATAAACAAAATCATACTAACTCTCCGAAACAAGGAATTAACAAAAAAAATCTTGTCCCTTTTTTTTTATTTTTTTAAATCAGACCACAGGATCAGCCCCGAAAGCACAAACAGTGGCCAAGTTGAAAGTAGCAATCAACAGCTTTGGACGCATCGGTAGGAACTTTCTTCGCTGCTGGCATGGACGCAAGGACTCACCACTKGACGTTATTGTGGTCAACGACAGTGGGGGTGTCAAAAATGTACGTACTTSCAAAATAGTAATAATAATAAATTATAAGATAATTTCAAGGCATTCTTGGTTATAATAATAGTTTCGAAAATGACTTGTACTTTGATTCAAGGCCTCTCATTTGCTCAAATATGACTCAATGCTCGGGACGTTCAAGGCGGATGTTAAGATTGTCGACAATGAGACTATCAGCGTGGATGGGAAGCACATTAAGGTTATCTCTAGTCGGGACCCGCTCAAGCTTCCTTGGGCTGAGCTTGGAATCGACATTGTAATTGAGGTATGCCTTTAAACTGTTATAAAGATCAATCGACATTAGGATTTTTTTCTCTGTGTGTGTGTGTGTTCTAACAAGAAACAGACATTTATTTTATGCAAATAATTATCAAATCATCCTGATCAATATGTGAGGATGATTATGATTGAATCAAATGTCTTAGAAATCAATGTTTCGAGTCACTGACCTCGTAATAAGCTCGTATCACCAAGTTCGGAAGGTTCAAATTGTGAAATAAATTTTGAGATCTGATAAATCATATAAATACAGGGGACAGGTGTATTTGTAGATGGACCAGGAGCAGGCAAGCACATCCAAGCTGGAGCATCAAAGGTTATAATTACAGCTCCGACAAAAGGTGCCGATATACCAACCTACGTCGTTGGTGTAAACGAACAGGACTACTCGCATGAGGTCGCAAACATCATAAGGTCAGCACAGTCCATTGTTTTCTACTTGTGTTTCTGTAAGAATTTTACGAATGATTTTTGTATAATACACGCGCACATGTTGATCGTGTGCGAACGTTCGGTCATGGCTATATGCTTTGTTGGGTTAAAATCGAGATGATGATTTCCCTTTCTTTCTAATTATTAGCAAATAGACTTGGTTTAATTATTTTTTGATATGTTAAAAATATTATGTAATTAATTGCAGATATTTGGTGATAGCGACTCATTTCCTCAAGAGAGTATCGAAGAAGTTCAAGCTCAATGGCCGAGATATTGTCTTGAAATTCAAAATAAATGAATCTTGTGTAAGGTTTTAATTATATACTCATGGTTCTAGAATATGTGCATTTATGAGTTCACTTTGATTTGGTATGGGAAATTCGAACTATGAATTAGACTCTATAGATTGTGTCTCGTTGCATTCGAACTTTAACATATTGATGATGTTGGGTTGTTTGATGTATTCGACTTTTAGAACATATTGACGATAATGGTTGTTCGATGTGAAATTGAGATTCATCGTAATTTATTTTTCAGCATTTAGAATTTATTTTTAAATAAACAGGAACCACAAAAACCAAAAAAATTGATGTTAAACAACATCAGTTCTGACATATTTAAACCAATGTAAAGAAGTTTCACGTCGGTTTTTTTGGCCTAATCAACGTCGGTTTTGAAACCGACGTCTAAACCACCGACGTGGAAAGTCACGTCGGTTTCTGGAAAACCGACGTGATACTGTCACGTCAGTTTTTAAGAAACCGACGTAAACAAGGGACATTCCACGTCGGTTTTTCTGAAAACCGACATGACATTCCACGTCGGTTTTCAGAAAACGACGTGACTTTCCACGTCGGTGGCTAAGACGTCGGTTGCAAAACCGACGGTGAATGAAATGGTGAAAATAACCGACGTGAAAAAGCCAGTTTTGTAATAGTGTACTTATGAAGGTGTTGGTTTTTGTTTGCTTTTGTGGGGATGGAGAAAGGTTTTCTTGATATTGGGAAGGGATGGGGATATCAGAATCGGGTGGGGGAACAATGATGGCTAAGGGGTTCATGGAGTTTGAATATGTGTGTTCTATACTGTGATTAGTCTGGTCGTTGTGTGTCAGATTAGCTTTTGGGGCTGGTACATATTCAGAGGGGTCAACGTGGTTGGGGGGGCTTTTGGGACAAAAGAGAGTTTCCGAACGGATTTATGACAGAGGTGGCCCTTGACCAATTTCCTTGAGGGTAAGTACCAGGATTAGGGTTTTGACGGGAAAATTATTTTTTTGGTTTATTATATTGGTCACTTTTCAATTTAGAATTAAGATATTGTTCACTATCAAAACACATACACGAAGTTGACAAAATCATCAAAAAATGTAACAAAATTATCCAATTCGGGCTTGTTGGCTAACGTGGTAGGATCCAATATTTACTTATCAATTTTCATTTAATTTAAATATAGAAAAATCAAAAAATTATGCCTAAACTACCGAATATACCCTCG
>BMAC01000354.1:211995-233777 GCA_014905375.1 Phtheirospermum japonicum | reverse complement strand
CGAGGGTATATTCGGTAGTTTAGGCATAATTTTTTGATTTTTCTATATTTAAATTAAATGAAAATTGATAAGTAAATATTGGATCCTACCACGTTAGCCAACAAGCCCGAATTGGATAATTTTGTTACATTTTTTGATGATTTTGTCAACTTCGTGTATGTGTTTTGATAGTGAACAATATCTTAATTCTAAATTGAAAAGTGACCAATATAATAAACCAAAAAAATAATTTTCCCGTCAAAACCCTAATCCTGGTACTTACCCTCAAGGAAATTGGTCAAGGGCCACCTCTGTCATAAATCCGTTCGGAAACTCTCTTTTGTCCCAAAAGCCCCCCCAACCACGTTGACCCCTCTGAATATGTACCAGCCCCAAAAGCTAATCTGACACACAACGACCAGACTAATCACAGTATAGAACACACATATTCAAACTCCATGAACCCCTTAGCCATCATTGTTCCCCCACCCGATTCTGATATCCCCATCCCTTCCCAATATCAAGAAAACCTTTCGCTGTCGAGCCCCATCGCCGCTGTCAGCATCCCCGCCGTGGAGCCGAAGAAGTCATCGCCTGAGCCGCCCTTCACCAGTCCGCAGCCGCCGTCGATTGAAGGCGAAGAGGTTGTAAATGCATAAAAAATACATCATCGTCTCATTAATCCAGCTCCTCTACCAAATACACTCTTATGCCTAAATACACTCTCCAATCCACATCGTGAGCCATTTCCAAATATATAGATTCAAAAAAGTAAATACTAGTATTTTCCCCCCTCTTACCTTAGTGGGTTTTGTTTGTGCTAGGAGTAAGCAATGAACCCAGAGGTCCCAAAATTCACCGACGCGGAATTAGGGTTCACAGAATTGAAGTAATTTAAAAAGACCCAATGTTTTATCGCTGATGTTGAAGCTGAATCCATTTCCGCATTCTTCAAAGCTTCTGGAGCCTTCGCTACAGCATGATCAAACACTGCTGGCATTTTTATATTTTTTTTTCAAATAATAATTTTCAACAAGAAGAATGTGTTTACAGTATAATTTTATGAATGGAGAGTTTAGAGTGGTGCTAGTAAACTCAGATAGAAGAAAAATCTGCAAAGAGGCGTGTGGTCAGAGTGCAAAGGCGGTTAAGATTAACAAGTGGAGAAGAGGTCACCTGCCAGTTCCCGCCACCGGACTGCCCAGTCAAAGATCGAAGTAGACGGAGAGGATTTGGCTGGCCTATTTCTTAAAACTGGGGAGATCCGCCATGCCCGTCGGAGAAGGTGGAGAGGAGCGTCGCCTACATACGGCCGCCTGATTGTCGTCGCCCCGCCGTCGAGTGGCCGGCCGATTCGTCAACGGCGACCAGTCATCCATAGGTTTGAGCGCCGACAAACCAGAGTAGTTCCATCAAACCCTTAACATAGGGGTTGCAAAAATCTTAGATTAGGGAGGGATGTCAATCTCAGGGGTATTTTTGGTAGTTCAGGCGTAATTTCTACTTTTTGGCATTTAAATTAAATGAAAATTGATAACTAAATACTAGATCCTGCCACGTCAGCCCTCAAGTGCGGATTGGATAATTTTGTACCTTTTTTGGTGATTTTGCCAACTTCGTGTATGTATTTTGATAGTGGACAATATCTTGGTCCAAAATTGGAAAGTGGACAACATATTGGACCAAAAGATCAGTTTTACCGGGTTTTGACTAAGAAGGTGAGTATCACAATCTTTGTCTACATATACGATGCATCCCCAGAAGTACCAGAAGTTTTGAAGTCGTTCATATTAGAGAGCGCATGAGGTATCAAGTTTTTTATGGGTTATCTAAATGATTCTTCGCAAGGATTTGGAGATATCAGTTTCAACACGAATTCTCATGAACTTGACGATAAGAGAGCCTTCTTCAAATTCGCCACTTTGATTTCAGCTATTTTTGCAAAGCGAGATTCATAAGTTCTAGGGGTAAGCCATATATGTGAATTGAGTCCAAAAAGAGTTGTGGCATAACTATATTTTTGAAGCAACAGTATCCACCTTCGCGTGTTTGAGGACTATCAGATACCAGTCAAAGAGATATAATGCTCCCTTGAGCACTCTTTGAAGATCAATGTAGGATCCAAATTGGAATATAGTGATATTTAGGGGTGGCAAATCGGTCGTGCCGGGCTCTTATCGGGCCGACACGATAAAGTACGACACGATAAGCATAGGCACGAACACGGCACTATAAGCTTAACGGGCCTATAATCTAAACTCGAATACGACACGATAAAAACACGAAAAGCACGGCACGGCACGATAGGCACGATAAGCAAAAATGCTGATATTAATTAATCTGGCCCGTTAAGTACATTAGGACCGTTAATTAATAAAATACATGATTTTCTTAATAAATATAATACATATTTATAAAATTATCAATACAAATTATCAAATACATTTAAATTTATAATATGACAAATGTATTAATGATAAATTAAAAATTACAAATACTAACAATGAGTAAATGAATATAAAAAGGGGAAATTAAAATATTATCGTGCCTTATCGTGTTTATCGGGCTAGCTCGTTATCAACCCGTTTCTTAACGTGTATTATCGTGCCAGCCCGATAAGGCCCGAACCCAATAAGACTCACCCCAAACCCTATTTTTTCGTGCCGTGTTTGTGTCGGTCAATCGTGTCGTGCCTCATATTGCCACCCCTAGTGATATTGACGTGGATTGATTTATGTGAAATATTTGTTCGGGGGTTCCATAAACGACGGAAAAGGGATTGAAATCTGGTTTGTAGGGAATAATTCTCGGCGCAATGAGTTTGCCAACTAGGCATAGAGAGTTGTCAAAACCTTCCGAAGAGAAATCATCCGAATTGATATGAATACATTCTTCATCGTTCAAAGATAATACCAAATAAATCTTTTCCAACGGCTCGTCCACACTGTTGGTATTTTTAGATGCGGAAGTTTTGTGTTAATAGAAGAATACCAAAGAATTGGTGTAGATATATTTTGATAAAATAACAATTCAAGAAAAGAGAACTTTTAGTTACTGGAAATGCTTAGTTTTTATTAAGATTTCTTGTTTTTACTTGCTTACAAAAAATGATCAAGAACCTTTTATTTATAGGCACCAAGCCTATACAAATAATTTATTGTAGGCTATTTTTAATATTATGGAAATTTGAGAAACTCCTTGTTCTCCACAAAAGACTCCTCTTATTCTTCAAATTCAAGTCTTCATCTTGAAACCAAAAAGTGGTGTTCCAAATTCTTTTATTGAAAATATGAATTATTATTTTCAACACCCCCTCTTAATTCATAATTTTCAACATCTTCTTGAACTTCTCAAACTTCTCGACTATCACCGCTTTGGTAAGAAAATGAGCTGCTTGGTCATTGGTGTTTACAAACTCCATTGATATTTCACCTTTACTAACAAGATCACGAATGAAATGATGACATAGCTCGATGTTCTTGAACCTTGCATGAAAGACTGGATTGATAGTCATTGCAATGGTCGACATGTTGTCACGGAAGATTGTAGTAGCATGTACTTGTTCTTCTTGCAAATCAAAGAGAGTTCTTCTTAGCCAAATAGCTTCACAAGCAGCTTCCGAAGCTGCAATATATTCGGCTTCGCTTGAGGATAAAGCAACCATTTTTTGCTTCTTAGAACTCCATGCAATCATATTAGAACCAAGAGAGAAAACATAGCCCGAAGTGCTTTTTCTATCATCCAGCGAACCAGCCCAATCGTTATCCGTAAAGACAATTAAAGCATTATTTTCTTCTTTTTCATACTTCAAATGTTGCTTCTTTGTTCCCTTGAGGTATCGAAGGATCCTATTTGCTGCAGCAAAATGAATCTTGCTCGTCTCACTCATAAACCGCGAAACATAGCTAACAGAATGTACTATGTCGGGTCTTGTGTTTGTGAGATAAATCAACGAACCAACAAGACTTCTATATATTTTTGAATTCATTTTTTCAGCACCATCTTCTTGTTTCAGCTTCTCATTCACCGCCAAAGAAGTTGCCAGGGGTTCGCAATTTTCCATGTGGGATATTTTCAGCAAATCATCCACATACTTTTCTTGTGAGATAAAAATTTCCCCCACGAATTGCTTCACCTGAATACCAAGAAAATATTTCATGAGTCCCAAATCGGACATCTCAAATAAGATCATCAACATATAAGAAAATGACCAAAAAGACTTTTGTACCTTCCTTTTTGATGTAAAGAGACAGCTCACTTGGACTTTTCAAAAAACCGTTCTTGCAAAAAAATCCGTCAATCTTGCTATTACAAGCTCGAGGTACTTGTTTTAATCTGTAGAGATGTACGTCAATCTAGAACGTTTTTAAAAATACCGTTACGGAATGTACACATACCACAACGTTATTCGAATACCGTTCTAGATCAACTCATAATCCAGAACGGTCTTTCCATAACCATTCTGGAATGTCTACTTTCCAGAACGGTATTGTAAAACTGTTCTGGAAAATCATCAATCCAGAGCGGTAATTTCAAATACCGTTCTAGAAAGTTTAATCCAAAACAGTATTTTAAATACCCTTCTGGATGCACCAGGATGTTCTGTTCTAGAATGCAGTTTCTGCACTAGTGCGGAGATCGATTGAGTATGTAAATAGCTGAGTGAACGGCTTCAGCCCAAAATTTCTTATCCATACTTTTGCCTTGAAGCATACTCCTTGCCATCTCGACAATGGTTCTATTCTTTCTCTCAACTACACCATTTTGTTGTGGACTTCTACGAACTGTGAGCTGCCTTTGGATCCCGTTTTCCTTGAAAAACTCAAGGAAAGTGGTGTAGAGAAGCTCACCACCATGATCGGTCCTCAACGTCTTGATTTTTAACACACTTTTTTTTTCTACAGGAATTTTAAATTGTAGAAAAACAGAAAAAGCTTCTGATTTTTCATGCAAGAAACATAACCACATAATTCTTGTAAAGTCATCGACAAAAAGAATGAAATATCTTTTGTTACTGAGAGATGGAGTCCGTGTAGGTCCAGAAATGTCTGAGTGCACCAGTGCAAGTGGACTTTTGGCCCTCCAATAGGTTTAAGGAAAAGGTAGTCGATGCATTTTTTTCAAAAATGCAACCTTTACAAACTTGCTCCTTTCTTTCGATTGATGGAAGACCAACAACCATATTCTTTTACTTGATCAGTTGTAACCCATTGTTGTGAAGATGGCCATATCTCAAATACCACAACTGAAATTTATCAACACTCTCTCCACTGAAAGCAACTTCCCTTTCAAAAGGCATAACATAGGGAAGAACTTTGTTTGAAGTCATTTGGATTGTAACCACTGGAGTGTTGTTCTTTTTGTCAAAGATTCTGCACTTTTCATTATAAAAAGACATCGATTATCCTTTTTACAAGAGTTGTCCGACGCTCAATATGTTTTGAGTAAGATTCGGAACATAAAGAACATCGCTTATGAGCTTCTGATGACCTCCTTTTGTGTTGACTGCAATTACGCCTTTTCCTTTAGCTACTTGAATCTTTCCATATCCAAGTTTCACTTGAGAAGAGTGGCTAATATCCATCTCCACAAAGATATTTCGATCTTCACACATGTAGTTGTTGCAGCCGCTATCAACATACCATACGTTTTCAAACTCCTTTTGTTCATTTATGCAACAAAAGAGTTGATCACCTTCATGCTTTGTGAAGTTGTCTTCTTCCTTGTCGTTTCTGCTATTCTTTGGACACTTAGAGTAGGAATGATCTGAATCCTTGAAGTTCTTGCATCTAAAGAAACAATCTTTAGTTTCATGGTTAATTTTCTTACAAATACGGAAACGTGAAGAAGAATTTTCAAATTGTTGTTGTCTTCCTCCTTTGAAAAAACTTCTTTTTTTTTTTTCTTTGAAGCCTCCCTTTCCTCCTTGCCATTTTGAGATTTTCTTGTCCGAAATTTGAAGTTTGGACTGAAAAGCTTGATCAACGGGCTGTTTTGCAGACCTATTCATCCTTTTCTCATGAACTTGAAGAGAACTCATCAATTCATTGAAAGTGTAGGTAGAAAGGTTCTTGTACTCCTCGATGGCTGCGACGACATAATCGAACTTAGTTGGAAGACTCCTTAGAACCTTTTAGACAGTCCTTTTATCTTCAATAACATCTCCTAGGCTACGAGTTCCATTCATAATTTTAGCAACGCTTGAAAGGAAAGATTGCATCCCTTCACCTTCTTTCATTCCCATGTTGTCAAAATCTCTCCAAAAAGCTTGAAGTTTCAAAGAGGTGACTTTCTCATCTCCTTTGAAACAATCCTTTAAAATATTCCATGCTTCTTTTTCCTTTTTTGCTCCAAATATTGTTGGAAAGATAGTTTTGCTTACGCCTTGTTGAATATATCTCAAGGCACTTGCATCTCTACGAACATTCTCCTTGTAGATCTTTTGTTTTTCGTCACTCCACATTGCACTTGCTACTTCTTTTGGTGGCTCCTCGTACTAATTCTCCACTATATCCCAAAGATCCATTGAGATATAAAATATTTGCATTTGACTACTCCAATAGTCATAGAGTTCTCCATCAAAGATGGGTACTTGGTTAGGGGTAAGAGCAAACATGGTAGCAATATTTTTATTTTTATTTTTGTGATAAAGCTAGGGAAAAAAAGGTAGAGACACCAGCCAAAAAACTTAGCTCTGATGAAAAATTTGTTGGTATTTTTTAGATGCGGAAGTGTGGTGTTAATAGAAGAACACCAAAGAATTGGTGTAGATATATTTTGATAAAACAACAATTCAAGAAAAGAGAGGTTTTAGTTACTGGAAATGCTTAGTTTTTATTAAGATTTCTTGTTTTTACTTGCTTACAAAAAATGATCAAGAACCTCTTATTTATAGGTATCAAGCCTATATAAATAATTTAAGTAGGCTATATTCAATACTATGGAAATTTGAGAAACTCCTTGTTCTCCACAAAAGACTCCTCTTATTCTTCAAAGTCAAGTCTTCATCTTGAAACCAAAGAGTGTTGTTCCAAATTCCTTTATTTAAAATATGAATTATTATTTTCAACACATACTGCTATGCAAAATTAGTCGGGAAACTAAGGGGCTTGAAGAAGAATAAAACCCAATTCAAGATTATCGGGATCTGAAAGAATAAAAGGCAAATAAGATTAATCGGCGAACAAAAAAAGATATGAAGAGACTATAGAGATAAAAGAACAAACCATAAGAAACCTAGGTACGAGAAAACTCTAATGGAGATGCCATAGGGTACCTAGAAAACTCTAGTGGAGATGCCAAAGGAGAAACCCTAGGACATTCCTTCTCATAAATTTCATCTCTAAAGAGGAGAGTTATTTGACATTAATTGTGGAGAGAGTGAGAGGATTTTTAGAAAGATTAATATCCCAATAATACCATATATACGAGAAACTTTTTTATCGTAAAGGTAAATTAATAAATTATGAAAAATATGTTGAAATAATAATCTTAAAATAAACCCCAATAAAAAGTATTAAGAAGTAAAATATTATATTTAATAGTATTAGATTTATCCCTTTAACACATATTAAAATTTAAACACCAATGAAAACGTGAAAACAAAATTCAAAGAAAAAAGACTAGATACTAAACAAGTAACGGTGAAAAATACGTGTGATAAACATAATTAACTGTCAGCACAAGCCAATTATAAATAAAATACACTACAAATCAACCTACTTATAATTCCATGAGAAGTTAGGTTTCCATTTAATTTTCATTTTTCAACACTTAAAAGCTTTTTTGCAAAATTATATTGTATCGAAAATAAATATGAAACATTGCAATAAACAAAAAAGTTAAAAATGGAAGAAAAAAACAAACGGGATGAGAGAAATGAGAGACAATGAGAGTGAGCGAGAGGGAGATAATTGAACCCAAAATGAAGGATAAAATTATAATTATTAAAATTTAATTTAATATCACATATATTTGGAAGAAATTATAACCGAAAGGTAGAAGGTGTAAAAATGTATTCGAGTGAAAGAATTCTACTCCAAAGGAAGATTTGGAAAATTTGAAAATAGAAATAAAAGATAAGTACAAGTTCACTGTAAAAATAATTGTAAAAATAAATTTTTTATGTACTGATTTGCACATTTTTGTACGTTTTTTTAACGATATTTTTTTGGCTCATTTGTGCGTGATTTTCTTGTATTTATGTGGTTTTGGAGTCCACTTGACATATTTTGCATCATTTTAGATTTTGTAGTGTTTTCTTTGTTTTTAGTAGTTTTTTTTTATATATTCTTAGGTTCTTTTATTAGTTTTTGTTTTGAAGGTCAACTTTGGTCAAATTGGCTAGGGACGAGGTCGGAAGATGATTCAAACCTGAGGAATTCATTTTTAAGCCTCGACATATCTTTAGTGCGAGAATCAACCGGAAACGACGAGAAATGTGACCATATTCATTGTTGCCTCACGCATTCGCTCGGTGGATATATCATTTATCGTAATATGAGCATATCTCCAAAACCACAAGTGCCATTTGCCTCCACCTTATATCATTGGGAAGCTGAGAAAAAGCATTAAAATCTTGTGTTTACAATGATCCCAAATTATGAGGTTGAGAATGGTAAAAGGCAGCTTGAAGTGGAGACAATGCGCCATATGATGACCCTTATATCCAAACTCCCAATTACCTCAATTCGTAAACCACTCCTCTAAGCTATCGGGTCCCTGATTCGTACGTTTTTGTTATGAATCTGTACATTATTGAGTCCTACTTTAGTCTTTTTATTTTCTTTTTTGGGTTAAGAATGAGTTGAATTGCATCATTTTGCATTTTTCGTCTCTTTACTTAATTTTCTGACTTATTGATCAATAATTGGTCCAAACGAGAATAATTCTGTGATTTTCTCATACAGCTAGAGTGTCCGGTGGATTCAAAGCACGTAGATTGAAGGAGAGACATTCACAAGTATCCCAAAAGGGTGCACATCGATCGGACAGCTCATGTATACCGATCGGTGCAACTGTTGACATACACACTGACCGGAAAGCTGGCGCACTAAGCGGACCCGGGTACAGAAGCTTTCGTCCGATCGGACAAGGCGTATGACCGGTCGGACAAGAGCGTTACGAATGCACATTTCTGGGAATTTTCAGTTACGAAATGGCTAAAAACATGTTTAAAATGGCAGAGGCGGCTAGGGTTCGAGATATTAAGTCCCGGAGGCTGGAAGAGAGGGTGAGATACACAAAGAACACTCAAAGGTTGAGAGATTTGACACATCTCTCATACCTCTAGATAAATCTGTGCGACACCGTATCCAGGTTCGATTTGCATCAATTCTCGTTCGTGGCTAAGGTGATGGGTTCGTGACAAGCCCGAGGACTCTACGATTTTTAATTCGGAGTAATTTGTGGATCGTCATCATCACTCGTTGAATCTAGTTCAACGATTAGTAATTTCTAAACTCGTCTTTTGATATTATATTTTTGAAGAAGTTTGATTTGGAATTTGTTATGAATGGTTTAAGAATATGTTTGATGATGTTTCGTTGATCCTAGTTAGAGTATTGGTTATTAGAAGTTTTGTTATCATGTGTGGGATATTGATATTGGTTGAACAATTGTTTTGGATAGATTATCAAGTTGTGATTGATTTAGCTATTCTCTAGAAGCATTTTTAGTACTTGAATTATTTCAGAACTCGTTTGGTATTTGAAATAAGTTAGTATGTTGTATTGCGATAGAATTGTTAGTGATTCGATTGATAGCCGTAATCGTGATTTACAATCGTTAGGATAATATATAGTTATTTGAATTACGATAGTCGCTTTTCTTGTAACTTGTCGAGAGGTTGACGCCCTCGAGACAAGAAGAGTTCGTTTTTTTTTATTTTAAGTTGTTGAAATGAAACATTTCTAAAACCCCATGTGTTCGTGTGTTCTTAGATAAAATTGTGATATTAGTATAATAAACATCGTTAAATCCGATTCCCATTCCTCGAGAGATCGACCCGAGTTGACTCATTGGTCTACAAGTGACCTTGCCACTCGATGCGGTGATTGTTTGTTGTTGATGCTAGGTCGACGAAGCCTTAGAGGAGAATTGACCCCATTCATCAATAGCATCGAACGCGTTTCGAGAACAAGACAACTATTTCCCTCGACCGAAGGGAATCTTTTGGAAGCAAGTTCATCCAACATGGCAGAGACTCTACCTCTTGGAGGACGAGGAGGAGCGAATGGTGGACGAGGGAGGGGACGAAACACCGAAACACCGAAACCCCTCCTCGCGATTATCCATATGGAGTGCCACCCATTGACGATGTGCACATACAAGAGCAAATGGATAATAACGAAGACGAAGAGCAAATAAATCCACCTCTACTCCAAAATGAAGAAACAAGAAAACCAAACCAAGCGAACAACGGAGAACAAAAACCGAGGGGCGGTCATCAAATCATGATGCAAGAGAATCCCACTTACCAACAACCTCCTCAACGATTTCGGAACCGAGAAGAAGCTCGAGCTTATAACAATCGAGCGGATAGAGAGTTCGATCAGAACAGTGGTGGTCATGGCGGGCCCGAGCCCCAAAACAACCAACGAAACCACCAAAGGCATGAGGATTTCGAACGAGAACAGAACCACAATCAAAATAGGAGGCAGAGATGTCCATTCAACGCTTGGCAGAGGGAGAATTTTCGAAATGATGGATATAATGATCATGGGAATTATGAGGAGGAGCGTGACTATGGGGATTATGAGGAGTTTGGGGAGGAAAGAAACTATGGCGCACGAGCCAACTTCGGAGGAAGGAGAGAGCGCCGATACCCTAACGAATGCCGTTAAGGAGATCTCCTTTTCCCAATGATTGGATCGTACAGTAGTGCAATAGTCTTAGGTCCCGCGGCAAGAGACTATGATTTGAAGGCGAGCAGTGTAAATCAACTCCCTACCTTTCACGGCATACTGAATGAAGATCCATTGAATTTCATTCAAGAATTTTACCTTGTGGTGGGCAGAATCCCGCATCTTGGACTACATGAGGATCAATTAAGGATGAAATGTTTCCCTACTACTCTGAAGGACAAAGCGAAGCATTGGCTTTTGTCGTTACAACCCAATTCCTTGACTAATTGGGAGATGGTGTACAAGAAGTTTGTGAGTAGGTTCTACTCCACTCAAACAACTGCCAAGTTGCGAAGAGAGATCATAAATTTCGAACAAATAGAGGGGGAATCGTTCTACGAAGCTTGGGAGAGATATAAAGGGCTTTTACAAAAATGTCCACACCACAATAATAGTGTCGAGATGGTGAATAATTATTTCCATGAAGAGTTATTTCCGGTCTACAAACAGCAAGTGGAGGTGAAGGCCGGAGATTTTGGCGAATTGGCCGCCACAGAAGCTTGGGATTTATTCGATCACATGAGCGAGAAATCGCAACAAACGAGCTTCCGACCGAGGAGATACAAAGTCCCGACAATTCAAATCGAGAAACTAACAAAGCAAGTCGCACTATTAACAAGCAAGATGAAGGGGGAGGAGGAACCTTCGACACCTCCGCCTAAGATGTGTGAAAAATGTGGGGCAGTGGGACATGAAATAGATACTTATAATGTGGTATTTGACGACGAAGAGGAAGGGGAGGTCAATGCCATCCAAAACTATCAACCCAATGATAAGTATGGGAAGAAGTTTACCGGGCAGTATAACTCAAGTTCAAGCTACGTTCCAAAGAGCTCAAACTACATGCCCAATTCTAAATCCTCTGAACCAAGACAATTTCCGAATAAGAGCCAAGGAGAACCGAGCGACCAAAACTCTTATCAAAACAAGGGGCAAGGCAACTATTCTCAATACCCTCCGAAATAATATCAGACACCACAGCAACCATATCAACAAGCACCACAACCGCAATACCAATAAGCACAGCAACAACAATTTCAGCAAGTGCCACCACAGCAGCAAATGCCACTCCCGATTAACCCCGACGACGAACTAAGATTGTGGCATCAACAATTAGAGCACGAGACTCTACGTAATCGGGAGGAAACACTTCGTACAATCGAGGAAGGCAAGTGGACAAGGAAGCAACTGGAGAAGCTAGAGATGATGATAGGGCAACTCTCGGCTTCTATGGCAAAAAAAACGAGTGATCCGGGAAATCTACCTAGCAAACCCGAGCAATCAATGGAGGTGCATGTGTTGCGAGGTGGGAAGCAAGTCGATAACGGAGTACAAGAAGCCGAGAGGGAAGAATCCGAAAACGAGCAGACAATAGATACACGAGATGAACAAGAGTCAAGTGCGAATGGTGAAGGAGGAACGTTGGGTGAAATTCACAAATCAAGTAACCCATATGTTCCCGGATCATTGAGGGGAACTTCTCAACCGAAACGTGCTAAAACAGATCAGAAAGACGCAGCCAAAGACCTGACCGATCGGACTACCAAGGTGACCGGTCGGACTGGAGTCCAGAAGGTTTTGACCGATCGAACTGAGAAGCAGACCGATCGGACTGGAGCCCAAGAAGCTTTGTCTGACCACACCAACCCAGGGTCCGATCGGAGTAGAGGACAAGAGGTTTCTACCGATTTGACGAATAACACTGACCGGTCGGACAAGAGAGCTGAAGAGGAACAAAGACCACAACGTGTAATAAAAGACGCCATACCGTTTCCCAATCGTCTCAAGCCAGCCAGAGAAAGCAAAAAGTTCATGGAACTTTATAATATGATGAAGGACGTGAACGTAAATCTCCCACTTTTCGACGTAATCAAAGCTATGCCGGATTACGTAAAGTTTTTTAAGGAACTTGTGTCAAAAGAGAGGAAAATGGAAGGGAATGAACGGATGATTTTATCCAAGGAAGTGAGAACAATTTTCCACCAAACACTACCACCGAAGGCAAAAGATCCAGGGAGTTTCTGCATCACAATCACCCTTGTAGATGGACAAAGAGCGCGTGGAATGCTTGACTTAGGGGTGGGAATCAATTTGATGCCCTTGCCCTGTACAAATAATTCAACCTTGGGAGAATGAAGCCAACGAGCTTACGGCTTCAATTGGCTGATCGTTCATTACGATATCCGTTGGGAGTGGTCGAGGACGTTCTAGTGGAGATTGGATCTTTGGTAGTCCTCGTGGACTTTGTAATACTAGATGTCGGAGAGGTGGATGCGGCAAGCAAGGAGCACACTATTCTATTGGGCAGACCTTTCATGGTAACATCGCACATATTGATCGATGTGGGAAGAGGAAAAATGACACTCTCCGTACTAGGGGAATCAGTGACGTTCTCAATCAAAGATATACAAAATATTCCATCACCAATGATTGGTCCCGATTCCTCTTATCTTGATTCAGTGGACCAATGTGTGAGCGAATTATTTGGTGTTGTACCAGTCGAGAATTATGACGCCGGGGACGACGATTTTGATTCAAACACGGAGGGGGTGGTCACTCTTTTTGAGATTAATGAGGCACCCATGATCAAGCAAACCATTGGGCCCACCTTGGAGCCCAAAATGGAACTTAAACCGCTTCAAAGCCATCTGAAGTACGTATTCCTTGAGTCGAACGAGAGGAAGCCCGTAAATATATTTGCGGAGTTGGCGGAACATGAAGAAAAAGAACTCATCGAGGTTCTTAAAAAATACAAACAAGCGATAAGTTGTAGTATCAGTGATATCAAGGGAATAAGTCCGGTAACATGCATGCCCCGGATCGATCTTGAAGAAGGAGCGAAACCGATACGAGAGAGACAATGACGTTTAAACCCTACACTCAAAGAGGTGGTCAAGAAGGAGATTTTCAAACTGATCGAACAAGGGATCATATATGTTGTCTCCGATAGCGAGTGGGTTAGCCCGGTGCACGTTGTTCCGAAGAAAGGGGCATTACAATAGTGGAGAATGAAAAAGGAGAAACCGTCCCAACACGCTTAACCACCGGGTGGCGGGATGTGCATTGACTACCGCAAGCTCAATGCAGCGACGAGGAAGGACCACTTCCCACTCCCATTCATGGACCAATTGCTCGATAAGCTAGCAGGGCATGAGTACTATTGCTTTTTAGACGGTCTTTCCGGCTACTACCAAATCGCAATCGCTCAAGAGGATCAGAAAAAGACCACATTCACGTGCCCCTTTGGCACGTTCGCTTACCGAAGAATGCCCTTTGGCTTGTGCAATGCCCCAGCGACCTTTCAGAGATGTATGATCTCCATTTTCACCGAATTCATCGATGATTTTCTCGAAGTCTTTATGGATGACTTCTCGGTATTTGGCTCTTCCTTCTCTCATTGACTGTCGCGTCGACTGACGCGGGCGTCAACGCAACGTCGACGCGAGCCACGCACCCGGTCCAGAAGCGTTAAAACTGGATTTAGCCCGACCGACCCGACCCATAATCGTCTTGACCCACAGAAAACCTAGAAAACCTGCTTTAAAACATCCCCCTTCTTCCCTCTTCTCACTTTTCCTCCTTTTCTAACTTCAAAATTTTAATTTTCTTACCTTCTTCACAATTTTTGTTCTACAAATTCCCTGCACTACACCTCTCAAAAACTGAAAATACACACTATAAATAAGCTGGCAAGATCGAATTTGGGGCAGGTTTCAAGCTAATTCTCAAATCAAGCTACGTAGGGTTCGGGAAAATTTCATCAATTCGTTCGATTTCACGGAATTTCAACGAGGTACTTCGCTTGAAACTCTCTTGGGACATTGTTATTGTTGTTTGGTTGTGTTGGGAAGTTGTTGGTGCAAGAATTGCTCAAGAATTTTGTTGGTTGAACACGCACGCCAAGTGTTCGACAAAATTCCCCAAAGAACAAAAAGTTTTATTTTTCAAGAATTATCATTCCCGTTCGCTTTCGTATTGTTTGATAATGTCTCGAGCGAGTAAACGTAAGGATATCTCGGGGAAATATGGAGCACCGTTCCCAATTTTGGACAAAAAGGAAGGGGACATGTTCAAGAATACTCGCAAGTGGGGTTTCGCTACGCATAGGATTTTGAACGTCCAAGGACTTGCGGAAGAAGCCTCGAATGGGTCGGAACACCACACCGATCTTTCGCGCTATGTAGATGGCCTTGGTTGTGGGTACTTCGCCCAAATGCACCTTCCTGGATTTAGAGAGCTTATGCTCGAGTTCTTCTCCACTTTGGCAATCCAAAACGACGAGACGTTCACTTGTCGACTAGGAGGGAATGACGTTAGTGTAGACGAGGAGATTTTTGGCAACATTTTCAGTTTCCCGACCATAGGGAACCACCCGGTTGGAGTTCAAGGCTTCGATTTAGCCTCTTTTGGGGGGATGATCACCGGGGGAAATACAGGCGATTGCAAGCGTTTTCCTTGACCCAAAATTCAAGACGACGCCCTTTACGTTGCCTACAAGATCTTCGGGCACATTATTTTATACGAGAACGAGGCCACCTACGCGACCAAAGCCGTGCTTTATGTTCTACAATGCCTCGTTGATGGTCGTCAAGTCCGATTGTACCCGCTAATTTTGCTAGGACTTTACAACTTCACTAAGGGTACTCCGGGAAGCAAGTCACCACTTCTCTCATTTGCCATACATTACCGGCCTCGCCCATCACTTTGTGTTCGATCCGGCCAAAAACGGACTTAGCCCACTTGGGACCACTTCATTACCTCTTACAAGTGCACCGGCACCCCGAGTGAGGACGTCGACTAGAAGAGGATCTTTGTCTCGACTACACGATGACGATGACGATGGAAACACGAATATGGAGCAAGCCCGCCGTTCTACTTCGGGCCTGAGTCCCGATTGGATCCAATTTTTCGACGAAAATCGGGCATTTCAAGTGAAGATGTTCGATAAGCTCCAAATCATCGACGAGAAGATTGATGCGAACCACGACCAAAACCGTCAGAGTTTGAAGATGATGCGAGCTCGCATTTCGAAGCTCGAGGAGCGATTTGAGGCGGCATACCCCTCACCTAGCATGGATGTCGACGAGAACCCCAACGAAGATGATGAGTCCCGCGAGTTCTAAATCTTGTATCTTTATTTTCTTACGCTTTATTTAAAAAAAATGGAAAACATAAAATCAAAAAATATTGTTATTTTCTTTGTTTTCGTTTGTTTTGTTTTTCTTAGAGCATTTCACATCACATACGTTGAAGAAGTGGCCAATTACACAAATCGACGAGTAGCGGCTCGACTACTATTATTTCAGGGATGTTTCCTTTTTCCTTCCTCTTTTTGATTTTGATGTATTTGTGGCAATCAAGAGATTGCCGGGATTTTTAGAGAGGGGGGTGGTCGAGTTTGATTTGTATTGATTAATTGTGTAATTTTATTTGATACTTGGCCTTTAATAATTATATTCTTAAACATGATTAATTGCTATTCCTGCGCGGTAATTGTGTTTGTATGGCATGCCTGTCGAAGTTGACTATGTATGACTATTTGTTTTTCATCTTTGAGCGTGCATAAATGCATAATTTCTCAAAACTTATTATTATATATTGTAAAATGGTAATTGGACGCAATCGATTTTGCAAAACCTTAAAAGCAGCGTCAATTCAAAAAAATCTCATGCAAAAAGCCAACGAGTGGACTAAGTGTTTATCATCATTGCATGTACTTGAATAAGTTTCAGTCTTGATATCTTTTTGAAACCGCTGTGTGTAGTCGACTTTGAAAATGAAGTTAAGGCGCATATAAAACCTTATTCCGGCCATATCTATATACTTTAAGCCACTATAAATTCTGAATGAGCCAATCATAGCCAAACAATCCATGCCTTTAGCCATGAGTGTTGTTGAGACGACCCCTACAACCCATTAAAAGCGTGAGGTAGGAGTTCGTATTTTTATTGGTTATTTGAGTCTTGGAATTGTTATTAGAAATTTATTATTTTGTGAGTAAGGACCACCATCTAAAAAAAATACTAAAATAAAAAAAAGAGAGAGAAACCCCATAAAAAGTATAAACGGGGGAAAAATAAAAAAAAATGATAAGAAAGATGGTGGGTCTTGTGTTAGTAATTGCCTACGCGCTTATAAAAGCTTGAATTTTATTGTTTATTTTATGAAGCCTTATGTTTAAAAGGCGAAGAGTTGTGTAAGAAACATGCTATAAGTTTCAATTGTGCTTAAGTGGTTTTTGAGCTTTCAGTCGGTTTACGAGTTTTGAGTTGAAGAATAGCCATTTTAAAGGCTACGTTATGAGTGTTTGGTGAGGTTTTTATTTTTTGTACGCGGTGAAGCTATTGCTTCTTGATTAGATTAGTTTAGGTGAGTTATTGATCATGTTTGATCATGAGTTAGCCACACGGCTTATATATTCCACACCCGTCCAAAGAGCCTTATACTACAGCCCGTAAAGACCTTTTCTGGTTCTTAGTTTTGATAGCACACTTAATTTGCGAGTGAGAAGAGATTGATTTTCGGTGCTTATTTATTGTGCATGTAATTGTATGATTTGAGTGTATACACATCCCATTCAGAAAATACATGAGTGCTTTTGAGTGTACTTATATATATTATCCTTCGTGAGGAAGCATGATCTTATTTTGAAGCGACAATGTAATAATGGTCAAGTGTTTGACGTTGCGTGACTTGTACCTATATTTTCAAAATTACGTATGTAGCATAGCACGACTCTTTGCTTGAACTGATTTTCATTCTAGTTATACTTTGAAATCATCGTTTGTTCGAGGATGAACAAACCAATAGAGCGTGGGGTAGTTGATTAGAGTAGATTTGTCCTTGTTTTTATTAGTATTTTAGTACGTTTTTCTATTTATTTTTGSTATAAGTTGGACGATTTAAGCATACTTCCGTATTTTTATAGTTCTGACTTATTTTACCGTATTTTATTCGTAATTGATGCAAATAGGTGATATTTTGTTGTTTTCACCTTACAGCTAAGTAACCGGAAGAGTTCAGCGTGTAATAGACGAAGTTCGATGTTCAAGAACAGGAGAACGAGCTTTCCGGCGAAACGAGCAGCAAAAGATAGAGAGAGACGGAGGCAGACGCTCAGTCGCGTCGACTGACGCGACCGTTGATGCTCCGTCGACGCGATCCATGATCCGCGTCATTCGACGCAAGGCCGACGCACCGTTGACGCAACTTGCTTAAGCGTCGACTGAAGGAGCGTCAGTCGACGCACCGTCGACGCAACTTGCTGAAGCGTCGACCGAAGGAGCGTCAGTCGATGCACGGTCGACGCAATTCTCTGAAGCGTCGATGCAAGCCCGCGTCAGTCGACGCACCCGCTCAGTCGACGCGCACGCCAAGGCACCACCGACGCCGTGCACCAGCGCGCGTCAGTCGACGCACCGTCGACGCGACGGCATAGAATTCGGATTTTATGGTTTCTTGTGCGCCAAGACTTGCAATATCTATAAAAACCCTCTATATCTTTTATTTTTTAGAGGAGAGATGCCAGAGACACTTAACACACGACCACCTAGGGTTCCATAACTTCCAATAACAATAATTTTACATCTCATAACGAGATTTGAAGACGGAGATCAAGGATCGAAGAACAACGCGTCCAAAACATCGAACTCGAGTTCGGGATTCAATCTTCGCCCAAGATCAACGTCCAAACTCCGGAATAGCTGGAGATTTTTACTGCTTTCGTTAGTTCCAATAAGTACTCTAAACTCTTAGATAATTTCGTAGTTAATTTCTTAGTTTAATTCTTAGTTAATTGCTTGGTCAATACTAGAACTAGTTAAATTAGCTTGATTGTTTTATGCTTGGATATTGGTTTAATTCAGTTTATTTATGCGAGTTGATTTATGCTTAGTTATTCGTTAATCTTAGATTCTTATGATTTATTGCTTAGTGGTAATTTCTTATGCTCATGCTCTTAGATTCGTTAATTAGGTTTAATTTATGGTTGCGTATTATTGATAGTTTAATTATAGCTCGTGGTTGATTATCTAGTTTAAAGTATTTAGTTTAATTAGTTTTAGTTTAATTATTACTTTAGTTTATAATGATCAACTCAATCTCTTTTAAAACCCCAATTTTACATGTATTTTATTTTAGTTCATAAATTGAGAAAAACATCTGAAAGACCGGACAGTTATTTCCTCGAGAGATACGACTTGAGTCAAACTTATCACCCTACAGTTACCTCGTACTTTTGCGAGCAAACTAACGTGCTTTTAAATTAATTTATTAAAAAGGGGTGCACAAAAGTTTGGATCAGGCAGTTGGGGCAGTTTTGGGCCAACGAGTAGATAAATTGCTGAGGGTTATTTACTATGCTAGCTATATGTTGAATAGTGCCCAACGTAACTATAGTACTATCGAACGAGAGCTATTCGCGGTTGTTTTCTCACTAGATAAGTTCCGTTCTTACATCGTCGGCTCCAAAGTCATCGTACACACTGATCATGCAGCACTTCGTCATTTATTCGCCAAAATGCAAAGCAAGCCGCGATTGATTCGTTGGATTCTTCTCTTACAAGAATTCGACGTCGAGATCAAAGATAGAAAAGGGAGCGAGAATGTAGTTGCCGATCACCTATCCCGTATGCTAGTGGAAGGAGAGCCAAACAAAGTCGAGTTTGTAGATGATGTGTTCCCTTACGAAAGCGCACATGCCGTCGAAGAAATAAACGAACCATGGTATGCTAATTTTGTAAATTTCCTTTCTTGTAAGATTATCCCTAACCATCTTTCTTCGCAAGAAAGAAAAATATTTTTGTTCAAATGCAGGAGTTTCTTTTGGGACGATCCTTATCTCTACAAACGTTGCAAGGATGGGCTTTTTAGGAGATGCATACCGGATGAAGAGAAGATAGGCGTGCTAAGGTTTTGTCACGATGAGGGAGGACACTTTGGAAGCCAGAAAACGGCCTTCAAAGTCCTCCAAGCCGGATTTTACTGGCCCTCACTTTTCGCCGACGCCTTTCAATACTGCAAAACATGCGATAGGTGCCAACGTTCGGGAACAATAGGGAAGAAGGAAGAGATGCCATTGGTGCCCAATCAAGTGATCGAGATCTTTGATATATGGGGCATGGACTTCATTGGTCCTTTTCCGAGAAGTGGAGAGTACGAGTACATACTCGTAGGAGTCGATTATGTGTCGAAATGGGTGGAGGCAATTCCCACGAGGAGAGCTAACTCCGAGATCGTACTCAAATTCATTCAGGAGAACATTTTTAGCCGATTCGAAATGCCGAGAGCGATTATAAGCGACGGGGGAAGCCACTTCTGCAATAGGGACTTTAATCGACTGCTGATGAACAAGGGTGCGTCACAGGGTGTCAGCCCCTTATCATCCACAAACCTCAGGACAAGTAGAGACGAGCAACCGGCAGATCAAGGGTATCTTAGAGAAAACCATCAAACCGAACCATAAAGACTGGGCATCGAAGCTAATTGATGCACTGTGGGCTTACCGTACAGCCTACAAAACGGTGTTGGGCATGAGACCGTTTCGGTTGGTTTATGGAAAAGCATGCCACCTACCCGTCGAATTGGAGCATCGGGCGGAGTGGGCAATTCGAACATTGAACCTTGATTTAGATGAGGCCGGAGGGTATAGGAAGCTTGAGCTAAGCGAACTGGAAGAGATTCGTAACGACTCATATGAGCAAACGGAAAATGAAGGAAACACATGATAAAAAACTCGTCCCCAAAAGCTTGGAAGTCGGTGAGTTAGCTTTGCTCTTCAACTCTCGCTTCAAACTATTCCCTGGGAAATTGAGATCAAAATGGAGCGGTCCGTTCTTGATTACCGACATAAACGAATATGGAGCCGTGACTTTGCTTGATGAAAAGAGCAAATCCACCTTCAAAGTCAATGGCCATCGTGTGAAAAGGGATCATGGGGGACCTATCTCGCAGAAAGATCACGAAGTAGTGATTCTCAATGATCCACCTCAAGAGAGTTGACGCACGTCTGAGGTATCGTCTAGCATAAGACGTTAAACGTTGCACTTCTTGGGAGGTAACCCAAGCTCTTCTTGTATGTTTTTGTACTTTAATGTATATATTCGTAGTTATTCATTGGGTAGAGTACTTGCAGGTGCTACGGTTGGTTGAAGGTGCGAATTTCGAATTTCCAGAACTGACCGGTCGGTGACCTAGTGTCCACTGGTCGGACAACTCCAAGTAGGGGTAACCGATCGGAAAAATGTGACACCGACCGGACGGTCCGTACGGAAAATTATTTCAGGAAGGTATTTATCATGCAAGGGAGGCCAAGTTGGTAAGATATTCTGACAATATATTTTAAGGTAAAGAGGATCTTTAATTTGGGGGGATTATTATATTTTGATTAGGTGAATATCTTCTTTCCCCTACTCTTGATTTAACTCGATTCTGAGAATCCTCTAACCTACCTCTTCAAATCCTATATAAACCCACAACCTTGAACTCTTAACCCCACACCAAAATTCCCTTCTCCTCTTTCATCTCTGCAAGCACCACCCGAGACAACATGAATCACCGCAACAACAACGCTTATGGGTGGGTGTCAAGGCAAAATCACGAAGACATGATCGAGAAACTTGAAGAGGAGGTGGAGGAATATCGCCAACAAGTCCATATGCTGCAACTGGACCTCCATGACTGCATGACTGAAGAACTTGATTATGTCAAGAACATTTAGCGTCTACACGGCATCCTAGACAAAGCGGAAGCCGAGATAATGCGACTCAATCGGAGAATCGTTGAGCTCGAGGAAGATGTGAGGGATTCGTACAACCTGGCCTATAGAGATGTTCCATCACCTAAGTAGTCAAATAGGCTAGAGACTGCGAGAGTTTATCTTTATGAATTAATGATGTTTGG
>BMAC01000354.1:176790-211350 GCA_014905375.1 Phtheirospermum japonicum | reverse complement strand
CTTAATTGAATTGTTTGGTGAGTGGAATTGCAGGTGTTGTGGAATTGGAGATTGTTTTGCACAAAATTAAACTTGAAGGGTTAAGTTCTTAAGGCGCACACTAAGTGTTTGACGAAAGGTCTGAGTGAAGTTCGGTTATCTATTGTGAGAATTCATACCCGCCATGGCATCATCATCTCGTCCCAAACATGGAAAGACATCGAGCCATGTCCCGAGCAACACCAGGGGAGAGTTAGCCCCCTTCGACCTCAAAGACGAATGCGAGGTCACACTTTAAAAATCCCTCATTAAACGGGACGTCTACCAACCCCGTTTCACCAGCCTCGAGTTTTGGGAGGAGGAGGCCGACGGTGGGGATAAAACGGCGGAAAAATTCCTCAAGGGCATCGACGCCCTACAACTAAGGAAGTGGGCCAGTGTCCACCAACATGGGTATCGAACTCTTATGCTCGAGTTCTTCACGACGTTTCAAAAATTAGCCGATGGGAGCTTCGAGTGTCGTTTCCGGAACCAAACATTCCACACATCGATTGGTGACCTCGATGAAATCTTTGGGATCGATAGCACGAAAAGTCCGAGACCGGGTTTCGAAATCGACAATTACAACAAGAATGATTGGTGGGCCAAACTTTCGGGAGCACCACCGGAACCCGGGTGCCGTTTCAACTCGACATCCTTACGATCCAACGCCGTGTATCTTATGTATAAGTTTTTCATGCAAGTGTTCTTGGGCAAAGAGGACGCCACGAGAATTTCTTCCTCCGAGTTGAAAGCGTTATGGATTGCATACAATCTCAACAACGCAAGAATCTATCCACTCTTGATCGCCGCTATCGAGAACGTCCACAAAGTAAGGGAGAAGAAAACGGCGAAGCTCACTCTGGGAGCCTTCATCACGGAGCTCGCACGACACCACGGTTGCGACCTTTCTGACGACGACATCGTTTACCCTAGTGTGGGGATGATAGTCGACAGCCGAATGAGTAACGGACGGAGCGTTACTATTCCGACGTTCATGATGCTCAACGATAAAAAGCGAGCCGAGTTAGTCGAGAACTCCGACATTGACGATGCCGACGATGATGATGATAACGACGAGGAGAATGAGGAGGGTGACGGGGATGAGACTATGAACGAGGGCAATGGAGGGAATGGGAACACCGGTTCCCGTACTTACGAGAATGATGACTATGGAGGCGGAGTTTATTTGTCCGACGAGCAGTGGCAGCAGCAGCAGGACTTTCAAGCACGTATGTTTGCTAAAATGGGGGAATTGCGCATTCACCAAGAGGAGCACGCGAGGAACGCTTGACAGGACGCCTGGGCAGCAAGGGAGGAAGCTCGTGAGGAGGCTCATTACTTCCGGAGCACGTTGACGAACTTGGGCAACAGCTGGGCAGAGACTTCTCAACATCTTGCCCGATTGTCCGGAAGCGTTGAGGCAAATCATCAACACCTCATTCAAATTGACGAGCGTCTTTCCCGTTTCGAGCAACGCTATCCACCTCCACCCCCGGACGACATGAACCAGTAGGCAGGCCCATGCCCCAACTGTATCACCACTCTATCCCACTTTTATCGCTTTCTAGGATATTTGACATTTATTCGGGTTTTTGTAACATTATTTTCTTTTATGTTTGCATGGTGATGACTTTGGTTAACTCGTGGTTTATTCATTTGCATGTGTTGGATTATTGACATTTTTCTATTCCCTATGATTAATGTTCTTGTTATAGAAATCAGGAGATTACTGATTTTCTTGACAGGGGGAGGGGGCAAACCGTCCGGTCGGTAATGCATAGGCAACCGATCGGTCAAAACTTACTGGACCACAGTCCGGTCGGTGTGGTTCTATGACCAGTCGGATTGTGCACAGTCCTCGAATGATCGTTTTGAGTCCATACATGCCTAAGTTGAACCATTTTTGAGTAACACAGTCACAAATTCGTAACATAACACTGGTCAACCATTTGCTTCAACTTTGTTGAATATTGCCCTTGGTTAATTGTGTTTGTATTGGCATGCCTGTCGGAATCATTTGTTATGTGGTATAAGGTCTAGAGTCTTTTGAGCTTGTTCTAAGTGCAAAATTTTCAAAAACTACCTATATGTATTTAATACAACACTTTGTCATTACCAATTTTGCAAAACTTTTAAAGCTAAATCACCTCGTTTTCAAAAGTTTGAATTAAACCTTGTAAGAAGCCTTGTGTGTTTATCAACATTTCATGTTTTGATTCGAAAAGTGTTTCGATAAGTCTCTAAAGTCGCATGTGTATATTTGGTTTTGGAAATGACGATAGGCACATATAAAACCCGATTCCGGCTATATTCAAAAATAAAAACCCCTATAAATTCCTAATGAGCTCGTTTGAGCCTTTATTCCGTCTCTTTGTAATCCATGAGCATAATTGTAGCTCTTATTCCGTTTAAGTTTGTGAGATGAGAGTTTTATCTATCAGTGGTTAGTGAGATATGACGAATGCAGGGGGGAAATTAGTGGGACACTATTAAAAAAAAAAAGAGAGAGAGAGAGAAGAAGAAAAAGAGTTTGGTTAAGAATAAGACCTATTTATAAAGGCAAACGAGTATAGAAGGAACTAACACCCTTGTTCCTTAAAATCGGGCGAGTTTATTCAGTTTTGGGAGCGACATATCCTTAGTTATAAAAGGCTAAGAATAACGTTATATGGTTGTTTGGGGAGGAATGAGGAGCAAGCTTTGCTCTATGCTTAAAATTTAGATTGAGTGAGTTATTGTTTGCGTTTGTTCGCAAGTTAGCCACACATCTTTATATATGACATACCTTACCAAAGAGCCTACATTACAACCCTATAAAGTCCTAATACGATCCCTGATTAAATGTGCACACATATGCGATGTACGAGTCTTTGATTTTCACGAGACGTTGAATGCATGTCTATGTTGATCCGAGCGTATACACTTACCTTTGGAAAACACGAGCGAATGAGTGCACCATTATATATTCCCCTTTGAGAGGACGCATTCTTTAGATTTCAAGGTGAAACAGTAATACGAGTTAACTTCATGGCTTTCCACAAAAGTGTTTATAATTGCAAAACTCTTACCTTTGTCACTTCTTTTGATTTTGGTTCTTTCGTTTGTTCGAGGACGAACAAACCAATTAAGCATGGGGTGGTTGATTCGTACGTTTTTGTTACGAATCTGTACATTATTGAGTCCTATTTTAGTCTTTTTATTTTCTTTTTCGGGTTAAGAATGAGTTGAATTGCATCATTTTGCGTTTTTCTTCTCTTTACTTAATTTTCCGACTTATTGATCAATAATTGGTCCAAACGAGAATAATTCTGTGATTTTCTCATACAGCTAGAGTGTCTGGTGGATTCAAAGCACGTAGATTGAAGGAGAGACATTCACAAGTAGCCCAAAAGGATGCACACCGATCGGACAGCTCATGTATACCGATCGGTGCAACTGTTAACATACACACCGACCGGAAAGCTGACGCACCGAGCGGACCCGGGTACAGAAGCTTTCGTCCGATCGGACAAGGCGTATGACCGYTCGGACAAGAGCGTTACGAATGCASATTTCTGGGAATTTTCAGTTATGAAACGGCTAAAAACATGTTTAAAATYGCAGAGGCGGCTAGGGTTCGAGATATTCAGTCCCGGAGGCTGGAAGAGAGGGTGAGATACACAAAGAACACTCAAAGGTTGAGAGATTTAACACATCTCTCATACCTCTAGATAAATTTGTGCGACGCCGTATCAAGGTTCGATTTGCATCAATTCTCGTTCGTGGCTAAGGTGCTGGGTTCGTGACAAGCCCGAGGACTCTACGCTTTTTAATTCAGAGTAATTTGTGGATTGTCATCATCACTCGTTGAATCTAGTTCAACGATTAGTAATCTCTAAACTCGTCTTTTGATATGATGTTTTTGAAGAACTTTGATTTGGAATTTGTTATGAATGGTTTGAGAATATGTTTGATGATGTTTCGTTGATCACTAATTAGAGTATTGGTTATTAGAAGTTTTGTTATCGTGTGTGGGATATTGATATTGGTTGAACAATTATTTTGGATAGATTATCAAGTTGTGATTGATTTAGCCATTCTCTTGAAGCATTTTAAGTACTTGAATTATTTCAGAACTTGTTTGGTATTTGAAATAAGTTAGTATGCTGTATTGCGATAGAATTGTTAGTGATTCGATTGATAGTCGTAATCGTTATTTACAATCGTTAGGATAATATATAGTTGTTTGAATTACGATAGTCGCTTTTCTTGTAACTTGTCGAGAGGTTGACACCCTCGAGACAAGAAGAGTTCGTTTTCTTTTATTTTAAGTTGTTGAAATGAGACATTTCTAAAACCCCATGTGTTCGTGTGTTCTTAGATAAAATTGTGATATTAGTATAATAAACATCGTTAAATTCGATTCCCATTCCTCGAGAGATCGACCCGAGTTGACTCATCAGTCTACAAGTGACCCCGTTCTCTTGCGGGTGAACTTAATCCCTTTCAAACGTAAACGCGTATTTGTTAACCGGTAATTAATTTTGAAAGGAACACAAAAGTTCGGCTCAGTCCCCTTGATTTATGATGACCCAGAGTTCCTCCATCTCATGATGACCCGTATGCTCCGAGCGGTCTAGAATGGGCCCACCCTTTCGATTACTTTGTCCCAAGCCCTTCATATTCTCCACCGGTTTCACATTGCTTTAAACTGAGCATGGATCCTTATACACCGCCTCGTGATTCTTATGATCCGGGTTTAGACGATTCATATGCTCCACTCGCCCTGCCTTCTTCTTACCCGAGCTTTGACTCGTATGCTCCACCAATCCATGATTCCTATTCTTCGATCTACGACTTTTACAATCTACCCACCTCAAATTCATATACTTCGAGCGATGATCCTTACACCACAATTTCTCAAGATTTGTCTATGTCACAACCCCGAACATAGAATCTCTTTTAGCCGAGCTCGTGGATGTGGTTCAATAATTGGATGAACGCCTTGCTCACATGGAGACTCAAATAGAGAAAATTGTCAACGATGTGGATGAGCTAAAACAACCTTGTCTTGACGAGATGCCCATCTTTGATGTGGTGGATCCCACCTTTGTTGATGGAAATTCAAGCTTTGACGATGTTTTAAAAGAGGTGTGCAAGGAGGTGGAGTTGGTGGGTGTGGAGAAAGGGTTGAAAGGGTCAGAAGTCGGCGTTACCCTCTCGTGATTCTTGAAGATATTATAGAAGAATGTGTGGGGGAGTCGCCTTTGGGGATTCCAACGGCACTTGTGTTGAGCTTACTTTCTCTTTGTGAGGATGATGGAGTTGTGCCAGTTTTGGATGATGTGGAGATAGTCGAGCCTCTTTTACTACCACCCAATGCCTTATGTCTACTTGAACAAGAGGAGGTGGAAGAGGTAGTGGGGGATGCGTTGGATCCTACTCTCTTGTGCCTGACTATGGCTACTTCTAATGTTGAGAGTGAGGAGATGGCGGTCGGGGAGACAAAGGAATATGTCAACCCATTTTGTGACGATCAAGTTTTAGTGGTTGACTACTCACTCTTCCGACCTCTGAAACAAGCCCGCGCTTTTGTTATTTTGATCTTCCGGCTTACTCGACTTGTCCGCCTTGGTGATTCTTGTCACCCGGTGTTTCTTCTAGAGAACACGAAGGTGCATCACGATCGCCACCTCTTCTTGGATCTCGGATAGCATCGCTCATATAGATCATCGAGCTATAGACGTAAAAGTAGTGCTTATTGGGAGGCAACCCAATTATTCAAATAATAATAATAATAATAATAATAATAATAATAATAAACACTCACCCCTTATTTTGTAGGTTTTGCTTACCTCGGCCGCTCGTGGACCACGAACGTGCTCGGCTCTTCATCATGAAATTGACTCTAGGGGTGTACTCTCTTTCCCTACTTTTTTTACCTCATTTCTTTTATGCTTAATGAACGGGGTCGTTGCTCGGTTCTAAGTGATGGGTGGTTGGGAAATACTTGGAGTTTTAGGAATTCGCATGCTTGATGTGTGATAATCGTGTGATTTGAGCCGTTTGCATTTAATTTGGCTTGGACCCTTGGTGAATTGATGCGTTCTTGTTCACTTGGTTAGGAAGTCTCGAATTTGATCGGATTTAGTGTACTTAGGTAGTTTGACATGTGGGGAACTTTTTCAGATTTAGCTTCGTGCTATCCTTGAGCTCAAATTAGAATTAGTGCCTCAACTAACCCCATTTTCTTACACGCTTTCTATGGGATTATTATGTACTTTTTCTTTTTATTTTCAGTGATGTTTCGAACTCCACACGCTTATTGAGGAAGTGTAGGTTACAAATTGTAACGAGTCTCAGAGTGTTACATGCTCACGATTGTAGTGAATATACGAAGTTCGTATCGAAAAGAAAAAAATACAAAAAAAGGAGACAAAGAAAAAAAAGAGAGATAAAAAAATAGATATCATCAATAGTCCTTGGTTAATAGTTGCACCTTTGTGATAGGTTTTGCGACTCTTGCACATTCCATACCTTCTTTTTCTTCTCTTTAGAGTTTTGTAAAGAAAGCGTAGATGATTGGGCTAGTAGGAAGCTGATTAACGGTTTGAGCGTGGATATATCTTAGCCCGGTTAAGGACGGTGGGAACTACTTGGTAGGGTTATCCAGTACTTTTCGGTTTCGGGAGTTAATCTAAACTTTTTAGCGCAACGCATACTTGTCGTCATTTTGTTCAAGCTAACAAACAAGTTGATACATACAACTCTTATACTTGTGCATTAGTTTTAAGTTCATTCGGTGGGTAGATTTGTAATTCTTCATTGTGTTTTTACTTGAGGACAAGCAAATTGTTCTAAGTGTGGGGTAGTTGATTTGCACATTTTTGTAAGTTTTTATTATGATATTTTTGTGACTCATTTCTGCGTGATTTGCTTGTATTTATGTGGTTTGGAGTCCACTTGACATATTTTGCATCATTTTAGGTTTTGTAGTATTTTCTTTATTTTTAGTTTTTTTTTTAATATTTTCTTAGGTTTCTTTTAATAGTTTTTGTTTTGAAGGTCAACTTTGGTCAAAGCGGGCCCGGGACGAGGTCGGAAGATGATTCAAACCCGAGGAATTTATTCCCAATCCTTGAATATCTTTGGTGCGAGAATCGACTGGAAACGACGAGAAATGTGGCCATATTCATTGTCGCCCCACGCATTCGCTCGATGGATATATTAGTTGTCGTAATACAAGAATAACTCCAAAACCACTAATGTCATTTGCCTACACCTTATATCATTGAAAATCTGAGAGAAAGATCTAAAACTTTTATGTTTACAACGATCCCAAATTCTGAGGTTGAGAATGGTAAAAAGAAGCTTTAATTGAAAACAGTGCGCCATGGCCTCGCTTGTGGCAGGTTTTAGGGCGGAGCCAATAACTATCGGAAGAAAATTTAAATCAACACAAATCAAATGTCAAATGAAATCCAAGAGGAAGGGCTAAATTTCATATGAAGACACCGATGGCTGATTCCGTGTATTTTTCTGCCTATCGACCACGAAATTGATCGACTGACTGACTGAGGGTTCCGGAATGCTGCAGCTAAGCAATCGATCGGCTGCCACCATCGGATCGACTGCAACGCTGAGGTTGTGTGATTTCGACGGAAAAGAAAAGACCATTTGGCCTTGATCGACCCATATATGCTTCTCACCCATTTGTAGTGTTATCCACAAGAAAATATCCTCATTTTTGGGCTAGTTGGGGACTTTGACAAAGTACCCATCTCTTCAAAACCCATTTTTCCATTTTCTTAGATTTAGATTTTTAGTTTAGTTTCAATCATCAATGTAATTGTAGTGTAATTCGGTGTGGATATTCTTCGAGACTTGACACCTCTTGGAGACTTGGTTCTTGCATCTTTTGGTTTGGTAATGATAATTCATTCCTTCTTCCTTTGTAGTTGTTAATTGTTGTTGTTTTCTTTAATTATTGTTGTAGATTTATGATTTCTAAAATGTCTAAATTTTTTCTTATGTTGTTGAGTTTGTTCTTCATTTCATGTTCTTCATGTTCACCATTTACTATTTTTGGCAAAAACCCATTGAAGCTCTTATGAGTTCTTCAAGTTTTTGCCAAATTAGGAAATTTCTTAATTTTCATTAGAAATCATGTGTAGATTCATAGTTTGTTGTTGTCTTATGCTTGTACCTTTCAAAGCACTTTTCCCTAATTGGTTTATTTCAAACTTTAAAATGATATTATTGTGTTCAAACTTCACATATCTTCAAGTTTTAATTAATCTAATTTTCAATTGATGCAACTAGTTTAGGAATTATGGTTTTAGGGGTCTAGGTTCGTTTAGAGCCATTAATAAGAGTTTGTTGAGACTCGGGATTGATAAACCGAGAATTAGGATTGACGACCCCAATACTTGATCGACATTTGAGACTGACAACCCCGAATTATAGATTAAGTGCTCGGCAAAAAACGATTGATCGTGGAGACGAACCAAACACCCTAAAACCTCATTTTTCATTATTTTCATTTAAATTACTTTTAATTCTTGTCTTAGTTGATTAGCTTTCAAAAACACAAAACAAAGTGAATTACGCTTTGTTTAGCATAGTTAGTTTAGTTTTATCTTATATCACGAAAATCAAACGCGAAATAGCTTTCGATTAGTCTTTCTCGAGAGATATGACTCGGGATCAACTTACCGCTCTACAATCGACTCCGTATTATTGCGGAGACGATTTCTCAAAACCAATTTCAAATTAGAGTCCTAAGAAATCTTCGTCATGTACTAACATACTATTTTATAGTTTTACATAAATATTATTTTGACATAATAAAATATTTATTTATCAAAGTATTTGTTTTGGTATCATTGTTTATATTCTTTAGGAAATTTTATTTAAATTTTATAAAAGATTATTTTTATATACTATTATATTGTTTTATATATCTACATAAATATAATTTTATACATAAAGATTTTTTATTTATCAATATGATTACTTTCATATCATTGTTTATATTTGTTTCTCTTAATTTTTAAAATATTTTTAGGAAGTCTTTGTTATTTTTATTTTTTTAATTTCTTGGTTTTATTCTTTTCTTTTTTAATATATGTAAACCATGTCTGTATTGAAGATTTAACTTTTAGGCAACTATTTCAATCAATTAATTTAAGCAGTAATTTAAAATCAACTATTATCTATCAACTCCTCAAATAATCATTAAGATAGTTAATATATATTCTATACTTTTATAATTAATTAATTGTTTGTTATTGTCTACTCGATTTTTCCTAAAATTAATCTTTGTAGTGGAACAGTATGATTTTTATATAATTAAATAAAAATATACATGAAATTTAAAAACTTTAGTCGTAACAAATTTTTTTTAAGACCCTAAATACAATGAAACCTATCTTTTTGAAACAAATTAAGTATTGACAATTGTGTCGTTATCCCCATAATTAAATTGTTTTTTATTTCATACATACATTACTTCGAGCTTTTGAGTCTAGATTATTTTCTAATGTATTCGACCACTAATCCTCATTCCCCTATGGCAGAATCTATATAGTTCTTGTGTCGCCATTTGACAGAATATACTCATGTCCGCCACCACTCGCACATTCTACCACCAATACTGTGGTTTGTTGAATGCTCCAGTAAAATGTTATGGGGAGTGAAAAAATGGTTTTTATTATCCCAAAAACAATGCAAAACTATGACATTGTTTCAAGCTAAGTACTACTCCCTCCGTTTTAAAATATGTGTCGTTTTAGAGACTCAATTTTATTACAAATTAAATGTCATTTTAAAGTTTTCACTTTATTCCAATTTTATCCCCACTTATTTTAAGAAATATAAACAAGTATCATAATAGAATAACTAAAGAATAACTCAAGTATCATAATAGAATAACTAAAGAATAACTAATGGAAAAGAATGGAAGTCAAAACAGAGGGAGTAGTAAAATTTACAAAAAAATGACCACAAACTGCTCAGGTGATATCGTCCACTATCTGGAAATGGTGTTAATTAAGGTTTAATTTAGCGTACACATCGCCTATTGTCATCTTTAATTGACTTGAAATTTCGAATACCTACCTTAAAAGTCTTATTTGTATCGCAAGAGAATTCTTATCTTGAGATGCAATATGCGCATTTAATACTTCTAAAGGCCCTGCATAAGCTTCTGGAATTATTCGAGTTTAAACTGATTTACTACATTGAGCCAAAAACTAATCCAAACTACATCATACTCCCTAGGACACATATCTCTAGTCAGATTAGCGAAAGCCCAACAGAGTAGCATAAACATAAAACATAGATTTCACATTTAGTTCTATACTTCAAATTTATGCTCAAGACAAAAACATAAAAGGCCCCAAACCAACTGTTTTTGTTTTTGTTTTTCCCGGGAAAGGGCCCTTTTACATAAACAAGTTAAGTTGCTTGTAAATCATGTGGTGTACACTCGAACAAAATTGAAACAAAGGGAAAAATCACCTATGTTGCCTCCCCTGAAACCCGCCTTTGTTCTTGGCGAAAAACGTATTCTTCGCCTTTGGTTTGGGTATCTCATGAATATCCATCACTTGAATCGTCCTTTGCTTTTTGGCTTCACATAACAAAAACAAAAGACAATCGGTAACAAAGATACTAATACTACAAAATAATATAAAGTCTAAAATCAGACCATTCTGAGCTTCTTGGTAATTCTCCTGAAGCCGTCTTCTTGCTGAATTTAGTCTCTCATCATCGACAACTGTTTCCCTTGGTGGTCTCTGCAAATCCATTAACAGTAAATAAGACCTATTCAATCAAACTGAGATAAATCTTTTTAAAATATAAAAGAGGCTTTGCTTTTAGAAGTGAATTTCTATTGCAAAAGCTAAATGTAAGTTGGTATCATTTGCATAAAAGCTACAAGTTAAATTAGTCCATTAGTGTTTGGTTAATAAGTTGAAAAGGCACTTTTTATGTTGGCAAAAATCAAACCAGACGCTGAATAAAAAATCAAAAGCTTCGGAAGCGAAAGCTGACTTTTGAAAATTACTAAAACTACTACTTTTTTCAGCCAGAAGCCCTGCAATAATCACTTGCATAGAAAGAAGGCTCTTATATAATGCTACACGTAAGGAGAAGGTACAAAATCCACATATAACACGCATATAATCCATATAGAAACACATGCACTCAAAATCATTCAAAGATATCAGAGAGAAAGTATAAAAGCAAAAGAGTACATTTAGAGGAGCAGAAGCAGTTTTTGGAAGTGATTGTGGTGGTCGACACGGAGCTTCTTTTCGAGGAGCAGGTTTCGGTGCTTTGGTCTTTGTTTCATGTTCTCCAAAATTCCTCTCTACAGTATTATTCCCATCTATCAAGACGGAAAAAAAAAAAAAAAAAAAAAAAAAAAGGAAGAAGAACAAGAGATAATTGGAATGTTAATAAAATGATGAAAAGAAACCAGCTAACAAATGGTTGCAAACCCAATAATGATTACAAACTCACTCTGTGGATTTGGGGAGTATCCAAAATCTGGGACCTGCAAACATTCAGCCTTTCAGAATTCCAACAACAATGTTTTATTATTCTTTAAATCTTTTCTCATTTTCCCTTTCTATTTTCTTTTTGTCCCACAAAAATAGTAACTGGCACAACAATCAGTTCACCTGTTGATGACCATTTTGTTGATTTTTGGGTATGCTTTGCTGAGGTGAGTCCCCATCACCTGCCACCACAAATATTAACACATGTAACTCCTCTTAACATCAAATTATTCATTTTTATTACATGTAACTACTTTTAGCTAGTGTACTAAACTATAGAGAACAGAGCAGTTTCTACTTTTGGAAAAAATATATTACCAATGAGGTTTGAAGTTGCTTTTGGTTGGTTCACCCTAACCCATTCGTCCACAGTATCCTTCCATTTTCTTCATTCCCAATAACCAAAATAAAATAGAAAAATAAATTTACACACCTGCAACAAAACTTAATAAACTGAAAAAAGAGAGAAAAATCTTAGAACCTGACAAGCTGCTTCACCAATACGCGAACTTCATTTGATGGGTGCTTCCTTAATCGATTCACATGCCTTCCTATATCAGTTTCCTACACAATAACCTCAATGATTTTCAGAAAAATAAAATATAGAATTAAATTACAAACCAAAAATTGGTACATTAAGTAATTGTTTTATGCATAATTTGCACCTTGAGAGCTTGAAACGTGATATCCATATCGCCCAGGTTTTGAAGCAACTGGACCACATCATCTTCACTCTGAACAAAACGATTTTTTCAGGAAAAAAATATAAATAAATAAACTCAACCGGCAAAACTGAAGGCCCGGAAATAAAAGAGTGAAATTAAACATAAACCTGATGTGGATCTTCAAGCTGCTCTTTGATGCTGAGAATTTTGGTCTGTTCATCATCAAACAACCCTCCGTACGGATCCACGTCATCTTGGTCTTCACCGCCGCTAATACCCCGATGGTTTGACTCCGGAGTCAACGGGCTCTTACTAAAATCATCATTCGAAATCCTTTTGTTGCTATCATCTTTATCATATTTCTTACTATTATCATTATATTCTTCGTAATTATTATTATCAATAATATTATCACTATTATTATAATTATTACTAACAGCCTGCGGATAATAAGGCTCGTCGAGGGCGCCGTCGTCGAAAAGGCCCCCGTTGCAGTTCCGGCAGAGCTGCGCTGCCGGCGTGTAAAGCGACTCGACGATTTTATCGCGGCGGCGCTGCAATTCGTCGCCGTAGTCCGAGCCGGCGACTTTAATCGCCGCCTCAATCAGCTCCCAAATCCCGACTCTCGATCTCGATAAAATTGCACGAAACTCCTCCGGATTCATACCGTGAAATTACTTTTTTATTTAGTTTTTTTCCGGGGGATAGTTAATTAGAAAAGAAAAGGAAACTGTGAGGGTTACATCAGCGGATCTGGGATTTCTGCAAGGGATCCCATGAATGCGAAAAATACAGAAACGACACCGTACTGATGTTCTTTTTTCTTCCTTGGAATCCGATGAATGTGAATTAGAGGAGTAGAAGAATGAATGGAATGGAAACAATTCGTTATTAATTTATTCCTTTTTTAATATATATATATATTTATATTATTATATACATGTTATGTTTTTCGGGTTAATTTGGAAGTTGAAAATAATGAAACGACACGGGATTTTACAATATTTACGAATTTGCGTGGGTATATTGGGAAGTTGAAAGATTGGTGTCATTTGCAGGGGCATCTTGGTTGGGAATTTAAAAAATGATGTTTTAAGGGTGGATTTTTGTTATCGTGTGAAAGGGTATTGGTGAGCTGTGAGGCATCACTTATTGGGCGCTTGCTATCTTTTGGTTATTAATAAAATATTACTCCTTCCGCCAATATATAATAATCCTATGGTTCATTTCGCAAATATTAAGAAATAAGTAGTTATATTTAAGTTATTAAAATAGTTAGTATATTTTAATTATAATCTTCTTGAATTTAAATATCAGTTAATACTTATAGAATTCAGTGTTAAAATTAGTATATTTGTTATTGGAATAATAAGATTTTGCATTGTAATTATCAATTTTCAATTTACCATGTAGTAAATTAGTATTTTAAAAATAGGGGGAATTGCCAAATACTCCCTAAGACATACATGAATTTGTCAAATAATCCAACTTGTAGATTTAAGTCAAATGGTCCTTCCTTTTTACCAAATAGTCCAAAATTGTGATATGAATATACCACAATACCCTTACTATCAAAATAACTAATAATAATAATAATAATAATAATAATAATAATAAAATGGTCCACCACCTGCTGCCACCACCCTGCCGCCGCCGCCGCGCCGCCGCCGCCGCCGCCCGCCCGAAAATTTTCCGGCGAGATTTTTTTTTTTTTTCCCACTAGCAGCACATCGCATTACAAACACTAGGATCTTGGTTAGTGTATTAGTTTCTAAACAGAAGAGTATTAGTTATTGTGTATGGGAGTATTGGTTTCTTGCAGTGTAAAAAAAACCTAATACTTCTTAGTTACGACGTCACCTACCACTTAAGAAAGAAATACAGAGCAGAAAGAAGAGAAAAAGAAAGAAGCAAAGGAGCTAAGCTATTCATGTTAAACACCAACACATGTCATTAGGTTTGAAATACCCCTACATTGTATTACAAATATCGATACCTCGCATCACAAGAACCAACATATTGGTATGCACAACCTAATACCATCCACATTTTACATTTCAGAACTTGCAAAACACTACAACAATTGTACGTGCAGAGACCTAACATGTCAAAGGCTAAAAACTTCACAAATACTTCCTACTCCTCTACTTCCTAGAAAACACACAAGAACCAAGAACATGTTTTTCTGCCCATTGCCAACTCCTCTACTTCCTGGAATTGGAGAAATCGAGTACATCTTTCTCCAACCGATTCTTCATGTGATTGACATCACTCAAGAGAAGTGTTGCACAATACTTGGCTCTCAACAAACGTCTCTCATCACGCTACAAAAAACACACACAAAAAAAAAAAATACTTCAGAGCACAAACACACATACTCCACATACAGAAAACACAATACTTCATAGCACAAAAACACATACTCCACATACAGAAAACCAATACTTCAGAGCACAAACACACATACTCACCAAACAGAAAACGAATACTTCAGAGCACAAACACACATACTCCACAAACAGAAAACGAATACCTCATAGCACAAAAACACATACTCCACAAACAGAAAACCAATACTTCATAGCACAAACACACATACTCCACAAACAGAAAACCAATACTTCATAGCACAAACACACATACTCCACAAACAGAAAACCAATACTTCATAGCACAAAAACACATACTCCACAAACAGAAAACTAATACTTCATAGCACAAAAACACATACTCCACAAACAGCAACTACTAAAAGCACATCTAATGCAGTAACTACAAATTCAGGAGAACGATATAATCGGTTTAGCAAACTTCAAAGAGCACACAAATGACAGTAGATTGTTCCAACATTGATGTTTACTGATAAGGAAACCAAAAATTAAAAAAAAAAAAAACCATAGGATTGATGGCACACTATTGCTTGGCATCAAGTTTCTTCTTCTGCCAGAGGCGATCCAGAGCGCTGTCAGCATCACCCTGAACAGATGCAAATAATAGTTTTAAGCATAAGAACATCAAAAATAAATATACAAAGCCAGTAAAATTTTTCTGAACAAAAAAAATGTTAAATAACCATAGGTAACAAAGGGAAAGTTGTAATAGAACCATACTATCTCCAACAGAAACAGAGAAAAACAATAAACAATTAGACATAGGGGCACCAATGAAAAATATTTCTAACTGTATGAACCAACATTATTTTATTAATCAGGGGTGGATAAATATATGGCTTTATCTTTAAGGGATAAGAATTTCAACAAATTAGAATTATTTCACTCCACAAAGATGACATGAAGAAGTGAAGAACATATGCAATTTCAAACATAGCTCCATAAAATCTGAGTCGGGAACGGGCCTTTGGATAGAGCCTCGCTTCTTAGGAGTTGYCGAYTTTCTCTTCACTTGGAGCAAGACTTYAGCGGTACATATGAKGTTAAAATCAACCAAAACATGCATCTCATTTAAAATCACGAAACATGCAAACACAAACTGCCCATTCAYGGGCAATTACTAAACAAAGATATATATCTATATGTACTCAAGAAAAGTGCCAAAATGGATGTAAAACATGTGCCATAAGGACGAATTGGCCCAGTTCATTAGCTATTTCATCTTTGCTTTCACTTCTCAATTTTCACTGAATTTCATCTTTGTTAAACTAYRAAACATAATAATARTGAAGGATAGCATTGTTCTGTACAAAAACATGACATATAATCTTATATGTACAAATTACACCAACAGTCAAGTATTGCAATCTGGACATTAAAAAAAAAAAGACATTAACGCACACCTGAAAATTTCAAACTACACATCCAAAAAAAAAACACCGACAAATCACAAAAATTTAAATTTGTAAATGGAGGTTATTAAAAAAAAAATTGTACACAAACATAAATTAAAATCACAAACATCATAAGTTTGTTGTCTTAATAAAAAAACGACACAAAATCCTCTAATCTCGGAAAAAATATGGGAAATGGTCCTAATACATCTGCAAGTTCGCAATTGGACAACTAATTAGCATTATGAACCCTAATCTGCAAATTGGGGAACCAGAAACGCACATCTCGAAAAAATACATCTGTGATTCAAAATTTTCAAAACCAAAAACAAAATTAAAACCAGAACAATCACAGTGAACGGATTAATCAGGATTAAAAAAATAAATTGACGAGAAAACTATTTCACAAAACCAGATCTGTTATGAACAGAGATAGCAATCAAAAACCATAAGAAAGGAACAAAATAAAAAGTACAACTACCAGCGAACGGGGAGAAAACACGACGGTCAGGGTGGCAATCGACGTCGACACCGCGGTCGTCGCTGTCGTACTCGCATACGGCGTTGGTGTTGAAGAGGCGGGAGGAAGCTGGCTGAGCCAACGTGCAGGTTTGGCGGAGGAGTGGCGAGTGCTACAAGAAGCCGAGGGGGTTGAGCCACGACCCTTTAGAAGAAATAAAACCCTAACCCACCGTTGGCAACAAAGAAGTGGAAATGGAATGGAAAAAAATTACCTGCAGAATGTAGAAGCAGCCACGTGTCAACTCGAAGTAAGGCTAAATTGGTAATTGTACAATTATGTATGGAGTATTTGGCATTTTTTTAAACTAGTTGGGGTATTTGACAAACACATTTTTCTAGGGGGAGTATTTGACAATTCCCCCTTAAAAATATTAATTAAGGGTATGCATAGAAATGAAAAACTAATGATATGTTAAATATGACAACTAGACTATTTTTGTGGGACAGATAAAAATGGAATATTGAACTATTTTTGTTGGACGGATGGAGTATACAGTATTAAGTTTCAAGGAGTTTGGGTGTAGGCCGTATATCGTGAAACCGTATATCTAAAATTGAATATCAATGACATTATATTTATATAATTAAATGTACCAGAGCTGTGTATTTATTTATATTATGAAAGATTTTATATTTATCATATTATAATTATTATTTATCATGATTAACATATCTATTCATAAATTTATGAAAATATACATTGATATTTATCAAAATAACTTTATCAAAATGTACATGAACATTTTATCATATCGAATATAAACATTTTTATATCCGTTACGTGTTTTTAAATGTCCATCATAGTAAAAATAAAAATTTATCGTAACAAATATAACAACTTATTTTGATAAATATAAATATTTATCATATTTAAATATTATTTCCACACAAATTTATATTAAATATACATTCAAATATATCTAATAATTTACCCATTATGTCGTCATTCCCTAAAATAAACACTTAAATCAATCCTATATATTAATTCAAAATCATCTTAACTATGTGTCTACTTCGTATGCTTCGTTTGGCAAATAAAGAATTACGGTGCTTCGTTTGCTTATGTGTCAATTGAGCCCAATATCTACCTAATATAAATTCTCATTTTATTATATCTTGCCTAATTCAATTTTTTTTTTTTGTCGAATTTTGTATGTCTCTTTTATTTAATTCAATACTATCCTTTCATTCTTCTAATATATAATATAAACAAGTCATATATAATTAGTAGAAATTAAATTAGTTATTTTAATTTAAAGGCAAATTATATATAAAATAATTTTAATTAAAATGAATTTTATTATGAAAATAATTAAATAAGTTGTATATATAATAAAATTTAAAATAATTAATTTTGGCATTTTAAATATTCTATATATAGTTAGATTAAGAATTATTTGCAAAAATATAAGTATGTAACTAAATATTAGTAATGAATTCAATCTAAATATAAAAATATAAAATTATATAATAATATTTATTTTTATTATTATTGATTAATTAATATTGATTAAACACTATTACAATGTTACACGAGTTGAGAGTATGTCATATTTTAAGTTTTTCAAAGTACGTAATTAATAATTATTAACGGACTTAATCTAAAAAATAAAAATATATTTAATAATTAATAAATATATTAGAAATGTACAAGACATAGATTATAATATGTCGTTTGAATTTTTTATTTTAAATCCAAAACTTCTTAATTATTATAAATATATTTTATATTTATTTTTTTCATATATTTCGTATAATACACAGGTGTGAAACTAGTATAACTAATAACATACCACCATGCCAACATACTCTTTACTTTAATTTTACCAAAGCATCCTCTTAATAAAGAATTAGCGCGTGAAAACATGTTGTTCCACTTAATGTCGCAATAGTTGGACAATAAGAGTTGTTTACAACAAAGTAAGATGGGCTTTTCTAATTGTAGGTAGGCAAGTATAGAGTATCCCGAGGGGAATTACATCCCCTTGTTTTTTTTTTAAATTTAAAAAAAATAAAAAAAAATAAAATAGAAAAGGTGTAAAAATAAAACAAATCCTATCATTGTACGCACTTGGGGTGTTTTTGACCCGATTTTGATAGAAAAATATCACCGAGCATCTGCGTATTTACACGTATCATGTAATTCAACCAACAACAAAGATACGATCAATCAATCAACTTGTTAGGTTGGAAACGCAAATCAACGAAGTATCATGATTTTGTGAAGGTGGCACGGGGTGCGTCTCGATGTCATAGAACCACGAGAATCGATTATTGATCGGTAATACTCATTTTCTATTTTTTTCGATTTTAAATAAAAAATCAAAAAAAATCTAAAAGAAAATAAAAAATGCGTAAATATAAAACAAATCATTTTACGCATGTGGGGTGTTTTTGACCCGGTTTTGATAGAAAAATATCACCGAGCATGTGCATATTTACACGTGTCGTGTAATTTGACCAACAATCAAGATACGATAGATCGATCATCTTGTTCGGTTGGAAACGCAAAGCGAAGGAGCGTCGTGATTTTGTGAAGGTGGAACAGGGTGCGTCTCGATGTCATAACACCACGAGAATCGGGTGCTGATCGGTAAATACATGTTTTCTATTTTTTTTATTTTAAATAAAAATAAAAAAATAGAAAAGGTGTAAAAATAAAACAAATCCTATCATTTTACACACATGGGGTGTTTTTGACCCGGTTTCGATAGAAAAATATCACCGAGCATGTGCGTATTTACACGTGTTGTGTAACTCGTCCAACAACCAAGATACAATCGATCGATCATCTTGTTCGGTTGGAAACGCAAAGCGAAGAAGCGTCATGATTTTTTGAAGGTGGCACGAGATGAGTCTCGATGTCATTGAACCACGAGAACTGGGTGTTGATCGGTAAATACACGTTTTCTATTTTTTTGATTTATTTAATTTAAAAAACACCGAGGGAAACTATTTGCCCACGGATAATTACCAAAGGGAAATAGATTCCTCTCATAAATCCTGAGGGGAATTACATTCCCTCGGTTGTTTTAAATTAAAAAAAATCGAAAAAAATATAAAAGGTGTAAAAATAAAACAAATCTTATCATTTTACGCTCGTGGGGTGTTTTTGCCCCAATTTCGATAGAAAAATATCATTGTGCATTTGCGTATCATTTTTGATTTTTTTTGAATTATTTTAATTAAAAAACCGAGGGGAACTAATTCCCCTTGAAAAATTACCGAGGGGGACTTAATCTCCTCAGAACTATCAATGGATTTTCGAGGGGCACGTTGCACTCGTTCCCAAAACCTAAAAAGCAGCGGGCTCACCCCCGCTGCCTCACTCTGGTACGCCACAAATCAAAAGAAAAAGAAAGGGATAAAGAGAAAGAGAATCTCTGCCACCAGCCGTGTCGTCGCCATCGCCATCGCCCACCGTCGCTGCTCTAGCCCCCACCAGCGCCTACCGTTGCCGTCGCCCACCATCGTGCAACGTCGCCGCTCCAGCCTCCATCAGCACTTGCTCCAGCCTGCACCACTGATTCGAACTTTTGTGTACCTACTTATAAAGATTTGTCAAAAATTTAAAAGTTCGCCCGCAAGAGTACGAGATCGCGTGTAGGTTGGTAAGTTGAACCGAATCGTCTCTCAAGGAAAACTAGGCTCGAAAGTTCCTTTTGTGTTTATTGTTCACGAATACGAAATAAAAATAAAATCCTAATCTAAACACATAAAAGCAATAAATTGATCTAAACGAAAAATAATAAAATTCAAGGGTTTTGAAAAGATATTGAAAACAAAGGTTCTAGAGCTTCGAATCGTTTCCACGATCTATTGGGATAAACCCAATTGATGGTTCACGATGATTGTAGGCTCTAGACCCGTTAGATCTAGACAATCAATTTCATCAATCTCAGCCTAATAATACCAACATCATCATCACCAATCTCAATATCATACAATTCATCATCATACATGGGGGGGTTGCTTGTTGGAGTTTTGATTATTCTAATTCAAGCAAGAAATTAAGAGCATCATAATTAATTAAACTAAATTAAACGAAAGGGATTGAAAACTTACTAATCAAACGAAGAAATTAGCATCTTGATCGAAGAATTCTTGAATCTAAATTGTCTAAAGCTAATCTAAATTTAATCTAAAGCTAGAAAACTAAATCTAAGAAATTTGAAGAGAAACTAAGAAACAACTCGGCACTCGTTGGGGTTGTCCATCCCTAAGAGGCCTTAAAAACCCTATGAATAAGTTTAAAGTGTCTAACTATAGCTTAGGTAACTTAAAAATTTGGATTTATGGGGTAGTATTTATAGAATTTGGAAATCTTGGGCAACAAGTCACAAAACCGCCTTTCTGGGCACCTTATGGCAAGGACTCTACGGTTACTAGCAACCGTAAATGCCTCTAATGCCTTCTTACGGTGGTTCGTACAGTGAGAAATGTAACTGTAGAACTAACCGTAATGGTCTCTGTCCTCCAACGACAATGGTTCCAGGAACATAACCGTTCTAGAAAGTCTGTCAGCTTCAATTCTTGCTACTTCTTCACCGGAAAGCTCGATCTTTGACTCTCGATCATCATACTTCATCTCTAACGTGCTGAACTCTTCCGGTTACTTAGCTATAAAGTGAAAAACCATAATTAATCACTTATTTGCATCAATCTAGATCAAAACATGGTAAAATAAGCTGGAAATATAAATATACGAATTTAAGCTCAAACTACCCAACTTATACCAAAAATAATAAGAGAAATAAACTAAAACACTACCAAAAATCAAGACAAATCCGTGCTAATCAACTACCCCACACTTTATTGGTTTGTTTCGTCCTCGAACAAATGATTATTTCAAAGTATAACAAGAAGAAAATGAGCTCAAGCAAAGAGTCGTGCTATGCTACATACATAATTTTGAAAATATAGATACATGTCACGCAACTTCAAGTACTCCACCCTTATTACATTGTTGCTCCAAAATCGAATTCATGCATCCTCTCAAAAGGGTAATATATAAGGTGTTCGCTCAAAAGCACTCAAGCATTGCTGCATAGGACGTGTATACACTCAATTCATCAAAATACATGCACAATAAATAAGCACGGAAAATCAATCTCTTTTTCAATCGCAAATTAAGTGTATTGTTGAACTAAGAATCGGAAAAGGTCTTTTCGGGTTGCAATGTAAGGCTTTTTGGACGGGTATGGAATATTTAAGTCGTGTGGCTTAAATAACTCACTCAACCTAATCTAATCATGAAGCAATACGCTTCACCTTGCTCAAAAAAAAAAAAAAACCTCACTAAACTCTCATAACGTAGCCTTTAAGCATAAGCTATTTCTCAACTCGATACTCTAAAACCGACTTGTAGCTCAAACCACTTAAACACAATTGAAGCTCATGATATGCTTCTTCTTTCAAACACAACTATTGCCTTTAAACATTAGGATTCAAGAAAATAAACAATTAAACACAAGCCTTCATTAGCGCGTAGGCAATGACTTAACACGATCCACCATCCTTCTTTTTTTTTTCTCTCTTTTTTTTATCCCCTTTTCATTTTTTTAAGGGATCTTTTTCTTTTTTTTTTCTTTTCTTTGGATGGTGGTCCTTAATTACAAAAATTCATAAAATCATAAAATCCCTAATAAAATTCTCCAAAACACTAATAACCAATAAAAAGTGGTTCATTTCGGTCTAACTTCGTTACTGTAACGAACTCCTACCCCACGCTTTTAATGGGTTAGTAGGGGTCTCAAAAACACTCATGGCTAAAGTAAATGGATTATTTGGCTATGATTGGCTCATTCGGAATTTATAGTGGCTAAAATTATATATATATGGCCGGAATAGGGTTTTATATGTGCCTTAACCTCATTTTCAAAGTCAACTACACACAGCGGTATCAAAGAGATATCAAGACTGAAACTTATTCAAGCACATGCAAAGATGATAATCACTCAAGCTACTCACAGGCTTTTTGCATGAAAACTTCTTGAATTGACGCTGCTTTTAAGGTTTTGCGAAATCAATTGCGTCCAAGTACCATTTTATAATATATAAATAATAATTTTGAGAAATCTATGCTCTTATGCACGCTCAAAAGACATGAACATCAAATCATACTTAATTAACTTCGACAGGCAAGCCATACAAACACAATATCGCGCGGGAATAGTAATCAATCACGTAAAATATTAGCTACTACAAACCCACGAAATTTTTTAAAAATTGCACAAATTTTCAATTATAAATCACAACTCAACCATCCCCTTCTCTAAAAACTCGACAATCTCCTGATTGTCATAAATATATAGAAAACCAAAATAGTGAGATAAGGAGTAAGGCAACGTCCCTGAAAAATAGTCGAGCGGCTACAAAAATCGCTAGTGCAATCATCCTTCGTCGTGAATCCCGTGATTGGAAATGACTTGATTAACCATCATTGGCAAATTTCTCAACTTTTTCTGCACACCAACACCGAATAAACGCACCAAAGCATAGACACAACTAACAAAATTAAAAGAAAGAAATAAAAACCGAAAACAAAATCTAAGGAAAAAGAAATTAAACACTTGGGTTGCCTCCCAAGAAGCGCTTGTTTAACGTCGAAAGCTCGACGCCTTCTACGAACGATGCTATCCCAGATCCAAAAATAAGTGACGATCGTGCCACGCCTTAGTGTTCTCTAACAGTAAGCATGGGCGTTTATAATTCTCAAAGCGGTCGCAGACAACAAGTCGTAGGAACAGAACTCCAATTCGCTTCGGGGGTCTAAAAAGCGAATAATTGATCACCACGAACATATCAAAAGTAAATTGCGGCATAGGGTGATCCTCTACTTTCTTAAAAACTAGGGAATCCGTTGAACAAACGACAAATCCCTCGTACGCTCCGAACTTCTTCAAATCTTTAGCATCTCCCTCAACAGCCTGAAAAATATTAAAATCTATATAATGCCATAGGGGAGGGAAATTTTGCTCGATTACCTCAACCACCATTTTATTCTCATTCTCGATCATGGGTGGCTCGATAAGAGGCTCGATCATTGCATCCTTCTCGATAAATTCGTCCACCACCTTTTCTACATTGGGCATCGCATCATCTCRATTCCTATTGAGCTCGATTGGGCATGAATCTCCATCATCGATTAGGTTCTCCAATGGCAACACCTCCTCCTCGCAAACTTCTCCTAAATGATCATTCGAGCTCGTAGTCTCAACCTCTAAGATGGGCTTAATCGCAATAAGAATCAGCATCTCAGGCTGACTTGGAAGTTCGTCTTTCTCGTTCGACCTTTTCGCTAAATAATCCTCGATTTGACCGCACATTGCCTCCATAGTCTTAGTACACCTAGAATAGTTATCTCGTATGGTCGATAGCGCGAGTTCGTCTTGATGGTGAATGGTTTCGGCTTCTTGATCTTGCTGCCAATCTTGGACGGCGACAACCTCCTCTTGTAGCTCATCATCAAATGTCACCAAACATTCATGCGTCATATGTCCTCGGCATCCACAACTATCACATATTACATTAGGCACGAAGAACATCCTCATGAATTTATCGCCTACTTCATACCATGTACGCAAAGAATCAGGTTCTAGCCTTTCAAACCATTTCATTGCTTCTTCCTTCAGCGCAAAAGTGAAGAGTCGCATCTTCACTTGATCTCTTGTAAGCCCGAGAAGCGGAGAACTATCGGTGATAAACTCAAATTTCTGAATGAATATAAGCGCGTCTTCGTTTGGACGTCTATAAAAAGTCGGGAGATTCAATTGGTCATACTTGTCGGGAAAGTAATTATACATCGCGTTGCTCAATGGAATGGGCGATCGAAGTGCATGATGCCAATCTAACGGTGGATCATCATACGAGTAATACATTTATTTTTTAATTTTAAGAACTTTAAATAAATAAAAATACTTAAAAACAAATTTTGATTTTTTTGATTTTTTTTTGAAATTCGAAAATAATAAATTCAAAATTAAAAATAAGATTTACATTTTTTTTTAATTTTCTTTTCAAAAAATAATAATTATTTTTTTATTTTTAAATTCGAAAAATAAAATCTTTTAATTAAAAATAATATTTTCGATTTTTTTTTTATTTTTTTGGATTTTCGAAATTTATTATTATTATTATTTTTTTTTTGTTTTGAAAAATGGCTTGAAAAATCTTGGATTTTGTTTGTCGATGTACCTTGCAAACACAACACTCAACGCACAAGATTAAACTCACTGGTGGAATAATAAAACGAAGAACACAAATAAACACAAAAGATAAATGAAACGAAATAAGAAACATAAATAAGGATATGAAGAACAAACACAAATATCACAACCTTTAGTTTTCCCCGGCAACGGTGCCAAAATTTTGATTCAAACTTTTGTGTACCTACTTATAAAGATTTGTCAAGATTTTAAAAAATCGCCCGCAAGAGTACGGGATCGTGAGTAGGTTGGTAAGTTGAACCGAATCGTCTCTCAAGGAAAACTAGGCTCGAAAGTTCCTTTTGTGTTTGTTGTTCACGAATACGAAATAAAAATAAAATCCTAATCTAAACACATAAAAGCAATAAATTGATCTAAACGAAAAATAATAAAATTCAAGGGTTTTGAAAAGATTTTGAAAACAAGGGTTCTAGAGCTTTGAATCGTTTCCACGATCTATCGGGATAAACCCAATTGATGGTTCACGACGATTCTAGACTCTAGACCCGTTAGATCTAACCAATCAATTTCATCAATCTCAACCTAATAATACCAACATCATCATCACTAATCTCAATATCATACAATTCATCATCAACATGGGGGGGTCGCTTGTTGGAGTTTTGATTATTCTAATTCAAACAAGAAATTAAGAGCATCATAATTAAATAAACTAAATTAAACGAAAGGGATTGAAAACTTACTAATTAAACGAAGAAATTGCAGCGTCTTGATCGAAGCATTCTTGAATCTAAATTGTCTAAAGCTAATCTAAATTTAATCTAAAGCTAGAAAACTAAATCTAAGAATTTTTAAGAGAAACTAAGAAACAACTCGACACTCGTTGGGGTTGTCAATCCCTAAGAGGTCTTAAAAACCCTAAGAATAAGTTTAAAGTGTCTAACTATAGCTTAGGTAACTTAAAAATTCGGATTTATGGGGTAGTATTTATAGAATCTGGAAATCTTGGGCAACAAGTCACAAAACCGCCTTTCTGGGCACCTTAGGTAAGGACTCTACGGTTACTAGCTACCGTAGACAGCTACCGTAAATGCCTCTGAAGCCTTCTTACGGTGGTTCGTACGGTGAGAAATGTAGCTGTAGAACTAACCGTAATGGTCTCTGTCCTCCAACGACAACGGTTCCAGGAACATAACCGTTCTAGAAAGTCTGTCAGCTTCAATTCTTGCTACTTCTTCACTGGAAAGCTCGATCTTTGACTCTCAATCATCATACTTCATCTCTAACGTGCTGAACTCTTCCGGTTACTTAGCTATAAAGTGAAAAACCACAATTAATCACTTATTTGCATCAACCTAGATCAAAACATAGTAAAATAAGCTGGAAATATAAATATACGAATTTAAGCTCAAACTACCCAACTTATACCAAAAATAATAAGAGAAATACACTAAAACACTACCAAAAATCAAGATAAATCCGTGCTAATCAACCACCCGAGTTCGCCACCTCATTCCAACCTCCACCACCGCCTGCCAACGAGCACCGCCAGATTCAATGGGGTAAGTTCAGTTTCATTTTTGTTAGTTATTTTATTTTATTTTTATATTTTTGTATATTTTTATGTATTTATTGTTTAATTATTATATAATTGTAGATAATTAGTGTTCAAGGTCAGGGTTTAGTGATTATTTAAAGGATTAAGGTTTGAATTTAGGGTTAATTATCTAATTTTGGGATAATTATATAATTAGGATTTCATTTAGGGATAATTATATAATTAGAGTTTAATTTAGGGATAATTATATAATTAGGTTTAATTTAGGATAATTATATAATTACAGTTTAATTTTGGGATAATTATATAATTAGGGTTTAATGTAGGGATAATTATATAATTAGGGTTCAATCTAGAAATAATAAATAATTAGGGTTCGTTAGTTCAAACAGGGTTCAATTAAGCAATTAGGGTTCGTTAGTGTTCATTAAGGGTTCAATTATGCAATTATCTTTTAAACTGTATGCGATGGTGGTTTTTAAATGTCGTAGTGATCGGTTATGTTAATTTAATGTATGTTATGATTTCTTGTTATGGTTTAATTGTGATTGACTGATGTTGTGATTGGTTTGGAAGATGTCAGTGATGACGTGGTGTACAGTGCCAGCCGGGAGGTTTCGACCCTCCAATAATGGTTTTCAAAATTATTTTGAAAAATGATGGTGTTTTTAAAATATTTTAAATTGTTGTGATGGTGGTTTTGAAATACCGTGGTTATCGGTACGCGAATGTTGTGTTTAACATATATGTTATTTTGTAGATATTATTTACATGATGTGATGGTGGTTTTGAAATACTGATTCGTACATATTTGTGTGTGTTTCTCGTGTGTTTTTGCATTTTATTTTGTGTGATATAACGGGTTTCAGGTTTCTTTTCTTCCCATTTTTCTTCTTTTTAGTATTTTTGTAGGTCGCTTCGTTTTATCCCGTTTAACACTTTTTATCCCTCATTTCATAAGTTGCCGTCTAATTACGCTTTACTTTCTTTTTCAGCTTCGAAACGACGAAGACTGGGTGAGCAAGGCTGACACTGGGTCTGCAATCGACACTGGGTTACCCAGTGTCGACTGCCTCAATTGACTACTTGACATAGAAGTTTAACGGTGTGCGCCTGACACTGGGTTACCCAGTGTCCATTTTGCCTTTGACCAACCTATATATGCTTCCTACCCATTATCCACAAAATATATCCTAATTTTTGGGCTAGTTGGGGACTTTGACAAAGTACCCATCTCTTCAAAACCCATTTTTCCATTTTCTTAGATTTAGATTTTTAGTTTAGTTTCAATCATCAATGTAATTGTAGTGTAATTCGGTGTGGATATTCTTCGAGACTTGACACCTCTTGGAGACTTGGTTCTTGCATCTTTTGGTTTGGTAATGATTATCCATTCCTCTTGATTTCTCACTTTGTAGTTGTTAATTGTTGTTGTTTTCTTTAATTATTGTTGTAGATTAATGATTCCTGAAATATCTAAAGCTTTTCTTTTGTTGTTGAGTTTGTTCTTCATGTTCATCATTTATTATTTTTGGCAAAATCCCATTGAAGCTCTTATGAGTTCTTCAAGCTTTTTGCTAAATTAGGATATATTTAAATTTTCATTAAGAATCATGTCTAGATTCATAGTTTGTTGTTGTCTTATGCTTGTAGCTTTCAAAGCGATTTTCCCTTCTTAGTTTATTTGAAACTTTAAAATGATGCCATTGTGTTCAGGCTTCACATCTCTTCAAGTTTTAATTATTTTGAATTTCAATTGGAGGAGAAAGGGTCTAGGTTCGTTTAGAGCCATTTATCAGAGTTTGTTGAGACTTGGGATTGACAAACACTAGAATTGGGATTGAGGACCCCAATACTTGATCGACATTTGGGATTGACAATCCCGAATCATGGATTAAGTGCTCGGCAAAAATCGATTGATCGTGGAGACGAACCAAACACCCTAAACCCTCATTTCTCATCATTTTCATTTAAATCACTTTTAATTCTTATCTTAGTTGATTAGCTTTCAAAACCCAAACCAAAGTGAATTGTACTTTATTTAGAATAGTTAGTTTAGTTTTATCTTACTTCACGAAAATCAAACGCGAAATAGCTTTCGATTATCTTTCCTCGAGAGACACGACTCGGGATTCAACATACCGCTCTACAATCGACTCCGTATTATTGCTGAGATGATTTCTCAAAACCAATTTCAAATTAGAGTGCTTAGATATCTTCGATCAAAATTTTGGCGCCGTTGCCGGGGAAGGCTAAAGTTTGCGCATTTTTGTGTTTGTTTTTCATGTTCGTTTATTGTATAATTTGAATTGTCTTGTTTCTCGCCGGTACGTTTAATTTCGTTTGTTGAGTGTTGTGATTTTTAGCTACATTGAAAACCTCAACCCGCATCTTTGAAGATCTGAAATTAATTCAATTGAAGACTGCAAACTGCCGAGCTAGTTTGCCATATGATGACTCTTATATCCAAACTCCCGATTACCCCAATTCATACACCACTCCTCCAAGCTATCGGGTCCCCTTGATTTATGATGAACCATACGCTCCACCTTTAGATTATCGAGTCCCTCCATCTCATGATGACCCGTATGCTCCGAGCGGTTGAGAATGGGCCCATCCTTTCGACTACTCTAGCCCAAGCCCTTCATATTCTCCACTGGCTTTACATTGATATAATCCGAGCATGGATCCTTATGCACTGCCTCGTGACTCTTATGATCCGGGTTTTGACGATTCATATGCTCCACTCGCCCCGCCTTCTTCTTACCCGAGCTTTGATTCGTATGCTCCACCAATCCATGATTACCCACCTCAAATTTATATACTTCGAGCGATGATCCTTACACCATACTTTCTCAAGATTTGTCTATGTCCCAACCCCCGGACTTAGAATATCTTTTAGCTGAGCTCGTGGATGCGGTTCGACAATTGGATGAACGCTTTACTCGCATTGAGATTCAATTAGAGCAACTTGCCAACGAGGTGTACGGTCTAGAACAACCTTTGTCATGATGAGATTCCCATCCTTGATGTGGTGGATCCCACCTTTGTTGATGGCACTTCAAGATTTGACGATCTATTGAAAGAGGTGTGCAAGGAGGTGGAATTGGTGGGTGAGTTGAGAGGGTCGAAAGTCGGCATTACCTCTCCCGTGCTTTTTGAAGATGAAGTTGTGTTGGTTTTGGAGGAGGGTGAATTCATTGAACCTCATGTCATGCCCCCTGAAGCTTTGTTCGAGCTTGAGAAGGGACGATATAGTCGAGAAGGTGCCCGATTACCCTATCATAAGCCCAGACATGGCTTTATGTGTTTTTGAGAACGTTGAGAGGGATACCAAAGAAATCAAGGAGCTCGGATTGGTAGATGGTTATGCCGTCTATTTGACGGATTTCCTAGTTTTTCCAAAGATCGAGCATCGCCCCATGCCACAATTGCCCTTTGATATCTTCTTGGTGTCGATTACTCGCATTTTCGACCTCTAAAGCTCGCTGGAGTTTTCACCTCTCTCATCTCGGGACTTAATTTTCGTGCCCACCTTAGTGATTATCATTGCCCGTTCTTTCTCTTGGAGAACACTAAGGCGTGGCACAATCGTCACTTATTCTTGGATCCCAGATGACATCAATCGTATGATTCGTTGAGATTTTGACGTTAAACAAGCACTTCTTGGTAGGCAACCCAAGCTTTTCGTTTCTGCTTTTTATTGTGTGTTTTTATTTCTTTGTGTTTCAGGTTCCCCTCGACTTTGAAAGCCGTTGGATGCTATTGGACGCTCGACTCATCACAATAAGCACGATAACAGGGACGTCTCTCTTTCTCTTACCTTTCACCATACCCCATTTAGTATTTCCTATTATACAATGTGGCATTGTATGGTTTAAGTGTGGGGGGATTTATCCTTGGTTAGTAAGTCTTTCGTATGCTTACTTGTGTTTGATTTGAGTCGCGTGTATTTATATTGACTGGAACCTTAAAGAAGTGACGTGGTTAGATGCTTTGGTTAGGATATTTAAACTTTCGTTTGAACAATAGTGTAATTATGGGGATTGAAGTGTGAATAATCTATGAAGTGTTTTGTACTCTATTCTATTCTTATTTCATTCCAAAGAGTCAAATACTCTCTACTAGCCCCATTCTCAAATACCCTCTATAGTATATTGTGTAATTTTTCTTTTCATTTTTGGAGACGTTAAAAAAAACTCCATGTGCATAAGCGAAGAACGTTATTAGTTACACTTAGCAATGTAAGATTGGAGCCAATAACTCTTGGAAGAAAATTTCAATAAACACAAATCAAACGCCAAATGAAAGCCAAGAGGAATGGATAAATTTCATATAGTGAATATACGAAGTTCGTATCAGAAAGAAAAATATATATAAAAAAAAACAAAAAAAAAGGGAAAAAGAAAAAAAATATATTAATAAGTACAAGAACAGAAATCCTTGTACAAGTGAAGTTTTTCTTTTTCTTTTTTATTTTTAGACTTTATTATTAAAGAGGTGTATAGACGACTGTGCTAGTCGGCTTGGCGGTTTGATCATGGATATACTTTGGCCGAAGCATGGATAGAGGACGTGCATGAAGGGAAACTCATTACTTTTAGGTGTTCGGAAGATGGTCAAAATCTCTTATCTCAACGTTATCATGTCTTCCTTTTAGTTGAATTTTCAATCGATTTAATGCATTAACTTCTTGAATCATTTGAATGCATTAGTGGTTAGTTCATCGGGTGGCTAATTTTTTCTTGTCTACGTCTAGATTTGATTTTGCTTGAGGACAAGCAAAAAAGCTAAGTGTGGAGGAGTTGGTTCGTGCATATTTGTGTGTATTTTTCGTGTGTTTTAGCATTTTGTTTTGTGTGATATAATTGGTTTTAGGTTTCTTTTCTTCTCGGTTTTCTTCTTTTTAGTATTTTGTAGGTCGCTTCGTTTTTATCCCGTTAACACTTTTTATCCCTCATTTCGTAAGTTGCCGTCTAATTACGCTTTACTTTCTTTTTCAGATTCGAAACGACGAAGACTGAGCGAGCGACGTTGACATTGGGTCTGCAGTCGACACTGGGTTACCCAGTGTCGACTGCCTCAATCGACTACTTGTCAGAGAAGTTTAACGGGGTGCGCCTGACATTGGGTTACCCAGTGTCGATTGACTAAATCGACTGCTTACCCATTGTCGACTGCCCCATCGTTAGCAACGTTGAGGATGTGTGATTTTGGCGAAAAAAGAGACCATTTTGACTTTGACCAACCTATATATGCTTCCCACCCATTATTCACAAAAAATATCCTCCTTTTTGGGCTAGTTGGGGACCTTGACAAGGTCCCCATCTCTTCAAAACCCATTTTTCCATTTTCTTAGATTTAGATTTTTAGTTTAGTTTCAATCATCAATGTAATTGTAATGTAATTTGGTGTGGATATTCTTCAAGACTTGACACCTCTTGGAGATTTGGTTCTTACATCTTCTGATTTGGTAATGATAATTCATTCCTCTTGATCTTATGTTTTATAGTTGTTAATTGTTGTTGTTTTCTTTAATTATTGTTGTAGATTAATGATTTCTGAAATATCTAAAGCTTTCCTTGTGTTGTCGAGTTTGTTCTTCACGTTCATTATTTACTATTTTTGGCAAAACCCCATTGAAGCTCTTATGAGTTCTTCAAGATTTTTGCCAAATTAGGAAATTTCTTAATTTTCATTAAGAATCATGTCTATATTCATAGTTTGTTGTTGTCTTATACTTGTAGCTTTCAAAGCAATTTTCCCTTCTTAGTTTATTTAAAACTTTAAAATGATGTCATTGTGTTCAAGCTTCACATATCTTCAAGTTTTAATTATTTCAAATTCTAACTGATGCAACTAGTTTAGAAATTATGGGTTTAGGGTCTAGGTTCGTTTAGAGCCATTAATCGGAGTTTGTTGAGACTTGGGAATGACAAACCCGAGAATTGGGGTTGATGACCCCAATACTTGATCGACATTTGGGATTGAAAATCCTGAATCATGGATTAAGTGCTCGGCAAGAACTGACTGATCGTGGAGACGAACCAAACACCTTAAACCCTCATTTTTCATAATTTCCATTTAAATCACTTTTAATTCTTGTCTTAGTTGATTAGCTTTCAAAAAACCAAACCAAAGTGAATTGCGCTTTATTTAGCATAATTAGTTTAGTTTTATCTCACTTCACGAAAATCAAACGTGAAATAGCTTCCAATTAGCCTTCCTCCAGAGACACGACTCGGGATTCAACTTACCGCTCTACAATCGACTCCGTATTATTGCGGACAAGATTTCTCAAAACCAATTTCAAATGAGAGTGCTAAGAAACCTTTGATCAAATACCATGGTTTTAAATTGTTGATTGATGTATACGTTTGTGATGATGTTGTTTATGGTGCCGACTGAGGAGGTTTCGTCCCTCCAAACGGTGTTCAAAATAATTTCGATCCATAATATAATCTTTCTATCTACACTCAAACAATGTATCTTAAACTCGTTTGGGATTTAGTATCGAATAGAGTATTCAATACAAAATCCCGAATTGTCCACTTATTTGGACAGTTTGAGAGCGTGATTGTAATATGGATTATCTTATCTATATATTTTTTTTGTTGATTATAAAAATTTTGGTTTAATAACTCTCTTTTGTTCTTGGGCACACTGCAATATATGTGTACTTAGAGAACTAAAGGGAGATGCTGCCAAAATTTTTAGTCAACAAAAATTTATATACTAAGACGCTGTATTACTTGAAAATCACGTTTTCGAATGGGATAAGGCCCATATCAAAAATTCAATCATTTTCTAGCCACCCTCATGCTGCCCATTTTTCAATAAATCAATATAGCATTTGTATAATGTTAAGATGAGTTCCGATCGTAGTTGGATGTACAAACGAATCATCAATGGCTTTTTATCCTCATAATTCGTCGATGAAGTCGAGAGCTTTATTGAATTTGCCCAAGCACATTTCGCCCATAAGGACAGAGAAAGGCTGAAGTATCCTTGTAATCATAGTAGATGTAGGAATAATAGGTTTCTCGACATAAGTGCTATTAAGTACCACTTGGTTAGACACGGATTTGAGACAAGCTATATAAGTATACTATGGGGCGTACCCAAATTTGAAACGAGACAAGTTGGATGGGTGGGCAACATGTAAAATCAAGGCGAGATCAAATGTTGAGTTTATTGAGCCTCTACCAGAGCAATTATTTCAAGAGGAAGTTGTAGATACACATAATCCAATTCAACTGGAAGATGTTGATTTGACGAGGTAGATGATGATGCAGAAGAAGAGTTACTCACCGATCAAGATACGGATCAACACACAGACGAAGATGAGTCTAGTGATAACTTTAATAGTGAAAGTGTCGGTTCAGATGATTAGTTTGGTTGAAATATATGTAAATTATTCATATTATAAAACACTTGTATTTTAACTGTTTTTTATGTTTGGATTTATTAAAATGGTTAATATATAATATATACTGGTATTTTGTAAAATTCTCGTATTATCTGATAATTTTATCAGATGCCGAGAGGTCGTGGATGCGGATCTAGTAGCCTAGGTCGATCGGACATGGAGTCGGCTAATCATTTAGCTGATTTCGATGATGATTACGTGGGAATTGGTACTGATCATTCAGCGCCGACCACGGACACCACCACACCGACATCGACACCGCAACCGCCCGATGCGGGTATATCCCAATATGACTTGGGCCCACCACAGAGGCGATACTGACTCAAACTTTTGTGCACCCCTTTTTAATAAATTAATTTAAAACACGTCAGTTTGCTCGCAAGTGTACGAGGTAACTGTAGGGTGATGAGTTTGACTCGAATCGTATCTCTCGAGGAAACAACTATTCGGTCTTTTCGATGTTTTTCTCAAATACGAATAACATACATATACATTTGGGGTTTTGAATAGATTGATTCGATCATTATAAACTAAGACGATAATTAAACTAAACTAATTAAACTAATTACTCTAATTTATCAACTAAGAGGAATAACTAAATTATCAATTTAAAGCTATGAAGGCTAGAACTAATTATAATATCTAAAAGCATGAATTTAAGAAACTATCACTAGCAATTGAATCATACGAATCCAAGAACCATTAACTAAGCATAAACTAATCGCTTAAGTAAACTAAATTAACCCAATATCCAATATCCAAGCATAAGAAACAATTAAACTAATTAAAAACTAGAATTAACTAAGAATTTATATAAACAATTAACTAGAAAATTATCTAAGAGTTCAGAAAACTTATTGAAACTAA
>BMAC01000354.1:153729-168364 GCA_014905375.1 Phtheirospermum japonicum | reverse complement strand
TGGAATTATAAAATTACGGAATTATGCTTAAATCATCCAACTTATACCAAAAACAAATATAAAAACGAACTAATAAGCTAATAAAAATAAGGACAAATCTACTCTAATCAGATACCTTATTTTATCACTAGGAAGAAGCAAGTAAATTAATAATTTTAAAATTTTAGTCATCGTTATTATTAAATTATATTTGTAACCACAAACAAAATTACAGGTTACATAGAAGGGACGTCAGGCTGACCAACATATTTCGGGAGATCATGGAGAAGGAGCTCCATTCTGCCAGGTGGCAGTTTAAGGCAGTCCTAAGGAGACTCATCGATTCTGGTAGGACATGTTTCAGGTAATTATTATTTTGTGTCCAAGTTTATTAATCTTTATTATAACTTGAGAATCATGTATCAATTAAATTGTAATTATTATTTGTTTTTGTAGGAGATTTGTTATTGGGACACGACCTGTATACATTACGGCAGATAAACACAACATTTCTCCGTAAGATGTAGGAAGAGTATGAGAAGCGGTCGAACGAGTATAAGCAGTATGGTGATACTCATGGTGGTTAGCCACCGGGATGCGTTGACGAGGGGGTTTGGAGGTAAATGATTTTGTTATGTTTTTTTATTAAATTATTTTTTTTTATTACAGATAATTTATATTTTATGTATCATATATTTCAACTAGGTCTTAGACCGTTTAGTGGGATAAGCCCGAGAACAGGAGAAGGTCCGAGCAATGCAGCAAGAACAGGAGGAGCGATCCTGCTGGTTTGAGTATTGGGATGTCGAAGCATAGGGGGGGTCTATGTCTACGGTCGATTATTCCTATGATAATTTAAGTAATTTCAGAATATAATATATTATTTATTTGATTATTTTTTATGTTAATTATTTGATAATTTAATTTGGATACAGGAGCGAGAGACGGGTGCGCCGGCCAATACGTACCGGGTTTTTGTGCGTATGCACTAGAAGGCCTACAACTTGTGGATCGATGCAAGATCCAGTAATACTAATGTGAGTCTCTTTCTTATTTTTAACTTGTTCTTTGGTTTTAATGTAGAATTTACTAACGAGTTGTATTTTAGGAGGAGTACGAGCGACATCTGGATGACGCACGTGCTTCTTCATAAGATCCGGAAAATAAGGTTGACCTTGACCTTGTTTTTCTCTACGTCATTGGGTCGAGTAAGGGCCAGCATTACGGCACCGGCTTGTTCGGGAAGTTGGTGGCTGCTGTGAAGGGTTTTCAAGTCAGCTCTTCTTCCTCCTCCTCCCAGCAGGATAGAACCCACGTGAGGGAGCTCGAGGCGCAGCTCTAGGCATAGAGGGAGGAGTTGGAGGCTACGAGACGTGCTCAGGAGGCGACGGAGTAGCGATACAACGAGTCTGAGCGAGTACTTGAGCAGCAACATCAAGAGCAGTAGCAATTGCAGGCACCGGTGAATGCCCAGATGGCTGAGCTGTTAGCTCATTTTATATTTTTATAACTTCTTTACTGAACACTTTTGTTCAATAAATTTAATAATTGTAAATTTCCAGATATTTATATAATAATTGCTTTATTTATTTGTCTGTTTATTAATGATTTTTTAAAAGATTTTTGGGGTATTTTAATAAATAAACAGGAATTAAAATTAGTAATTAAAGAAATAAAAAAAGGGAAAAACTGAGGAGAATATTCCCCTCGAAAAAATCCGAGGGCAACCCTTCGAAAACACCGACGGCCAGAATGCCGTCGGTTTTTTCCTTGTTTTTTTAAAATATTATTTTTTAAATATTTTTCGAGGGGAAAACTGATGGGATATACTCCCTCGATTTTTCCGAGGGGATATATTTCCTCGGTTTTTCCAAGGGATATTTACCCTTGATTTTTTCGAGGGTATATTTTCTCTTGATTTTTCTAAGGGCATATATATCCAGGCCCTAGGGAATTTACCCAAAAAAAAGAACCTTCGGTAATTCCCTTTGAACAATTTACTGAGGGCAACGGTCCCCTCATAAATGTTTACCGATGAGGTTTTTTTCTGAGGGGAACTTTCTCTCGATTTTTCCCTCGATAAATTGATTACTAAGGGATTTTGACTTATTACCGAGGGATTTTCCCCTCGGTTAAATTTTTTTTTGTAGTGGATGCCAAAACATTACTTAGCACAAAAGACCAAAACAGAACAACAACAACAACAGTCACATTATTTTATAGTCTTATGACTTTTTAATCACCTTAGATCACACGTTGATTACGAGATCAACATAAATGCTTGGGTGAAAGAGTAGTTTTAGTGGTGATGAATATATCAAGGGGTTCTATGGCTCGGTATTATCGGAATTCGATTCGATTGTAAGAATCAATGTGTTTTTAGCTTAAAATATAAATGAAAACGAAAATAAATGGAAAATTATGAAAATAAACTAACAATGAAAGGAAATTCAAGTCTTTAGGATGCCTCGAGTGTATGCCGAAATTGAAATTGCAAGCAAGAATGAAAATATGCAAGTGAAAGCAATATTTCACCATGTACAACTAAAGCAACCTAAAGTACAACAATGCATGCATGATCATAGAATTGAAAATAATGCGAATTAACAAAAATTGAAAGCACCAATAGAAAGAGCAATTTAAGTTGACGTGAGAAGAGTAGATCTAAGACTTAACATAAAACAATACATGAAAATAAAAACAAAAATAAATCATATGAAAGACTTAAAATAAAAACGATCAAGGACTCGATCTATGATTGTGTCACTCACCTAGATTCCATGGACGATTCACAAGATCTAATAAAAAACCTATGAGCTAAGGTAAAATTCATAAATGAAGAACAAGCATGAAAATTAAAGAACAAGCATGAAATATTCAAAATAAAGACAATCGAGGACTCGATCTATGATCAAGGTGTGTCACTCACCTAGATTCCATGGCTGATTCACAAGATCTAACAATTAATCAGAGAGCTAAGGCAAAAAGCATAAATTGAAGAATAAGCATGAAAATTAGAGAACAAGCATGAAAATTATAGAAAACTTACTTGAATTAAAAAGAGAATCCAAAAGCTTGAATGAGATTACAAAGCAAGTAAAATTTAAGGGAGTACTTGAATTCTTTTTAGGCTTACAAACCCAAGGAAATGCTTGAAATTAAAATCTAAGAACTAGAGAGAAAATAGATCTAAAAACTATATATAGAGAGAGATTTAATCCCCAAACCCATGCTTGGGTTGGGAGGATAGGGATATTCTTACAAAATAAGATTTGGGTTCTATTTATAATAGGTTTAATTGGGGTTAAATGAGTCAAATTGGGGTTTGAGGCTTGAATTTCCTGGGTTTGACCAAGTTTGACACGGGGGCACCTTCCTAGCCACTTGGTTAGGTGTTTAGCACATTTTGGCTCAAGGTGGCTCGATATGGCTCGGCATTGGATGAGCCTGGGTGATCATGGCTCGGCAGGTGTGTGCTGGTGGCTGGGCGTTGGGCGGTTGGGGCCTGGCGTGATGTTGGGCGTGCATGTTGGCGAGCGCCGGGCGCTGGCGTGCGGATGGCGACGATGTTAGCAAGCGCCTTGGCAAGCACCGGGCGCTGCCTTGCGGGCGGGAGGTGCACACGGGTTGCGGGCAGGAAGCGCGCGTGGGTTATGGGCGCTGCGTGCAGGCCCGCGCGGGCGGACGTGCTGGCGTGGAATTTGGCTTCAATGTTGGCGTGCGCCAAGGCTTGGCGTCAGATTTGGTGAGGAGTGGCGTGCCTTGTCTAGCATTCCAGAATGTTAGCCACTTTGGAGGTTCTTCTTGGCACCCATTTTGACACGGCTTGGCTTTAACTTTGTTCCTCAATGCCTTAACCTATGAAAATAAGAATTCTGATCATAAAAACCCAAGAATTATGCCAAACCTCAAATTAATTGAACCCATTTAAACATATTAAGTATAAAATCAAAAAGAAACACGAAAAATAACGAAACGAGAAAATAACCTAATAATCAAAAGAAACTCGACTCAAAACTACTAAAAACAACATAAAATCCTAATTAAAAATACGATAAAAACACCGCAATTACATGCAAAACAACCACTCTACACTTATCGGTTTGTTCGTCCTCGAACAACGAAAAGAATCGAGAATGTACATGCAATGAACATTATGCAAAAAGAAAAATTCTTGTGCTTATCCTAATTAGAGTGATAAAAGTATCAACATAAACTCGTTATCGCCAAGCATTGCTCGTATTACTCTTTCTCAAATGAAAACCAAATTGATAACTTCCTCACAAATGGAATTTTGAGGGTGTGCACTCAATTCGCTAAAGTATTTGTTATATGGGACGTGTATACACTCAAGTCGGACAATGCATGCACCTTCTGAAGATTTCACAAATCGGAAACTCAAAATCACCCATTGTATATGACCAAACAAGAATCGAAAGAGGTCTTTATTTCGGGTTGTAATGTTGGCTCTTTGGTAAAGTATGGAATATTTGGATATAGTGGCTAGCACACGATCAAACATGATCAATAACACACGAAACCCTAATTTCTAAAACCCGAAGCTCATGATTGCTTCACCCTTCCTAAATTACCAAACTTTCATTTGAAACCCTTTCGTATACTCACACTCATTTCCGACTCTTATTTCACAACACTTAAAAAGCTTTTTGAATTCGCTTCTTTTTACTAAACTTAGCCTTTTTAAATTAGGCTTTTCGCTTAAATGCACGCTTTATCACTTTTTGTGATTTGTGTTGGAGTTTTATTCTTTCTTTCTTATTTTTTTTTGTATAAAAAACTCAAACCGAAACCCACAATTGATTTCCCACACATTTCTAGTCAACTAACAACATACACTCTCATCTCACAATTTATGAAGATATAAGAGCTAAAATCGAGTTCGACTAACAAGAAATGGGGCATAGGCTCAATGGGGATAATTTGGGAGTTTCAAGTAGCTTATATATTTGGATATGGTTGGAATAAGGGTGATATATGTTCCTCGAGGTTATTTCCAAATTCAATCATGTACGAGCAACATCAAGCCACCTCAATGCAATCATAAAAATGCAAGCATGCTTTGCACCGGGTTTTGGAAAACAAAATCAAAAGAACTTTTAGAGCTTTGCAATCTTTTCACGAGTAAATATTGATTATATATATATATATATATATATATATATATATATATATATATATATATATATATATATATATATATATATATATATATATATAGGAATTGGATCATGTGGGAACCAATTCCCTGTGTGGGAACTAGGAACCCACATGATCCACAAGATCAATTCTTTTTGATGGCCAAGATCATTCTCATTAGATTTATAAATAATATATTTTATATTAATGAAAAGGTCTTATATGTAATTACAATTAATATTCCAAAAATAACATTCAAATCAGTCTTTTTTCCCTTAATAACATATTCAGCCGTTTTTTCCTTAATAATACACTCAGCCATTTTTTCCTTAATAACATATTCAGCCGTTTTTCCTTTATTTTCTATTGAGCCGTTTTTTTTCTAAGATAATCTAATTCATTCACAAACCATAACAATCAATTACAAATCATGTACGTGTCCTTAATTGAAGTGATTATTTGTAAATCAAATCTTGCACTTCCAATAAAGGCACCGATATCTTAGCATTCAATTTTTGTAAATGTTGCTTTATTTAATAGTCAGGACATTGCCTCTGAACTAAATAAAAATATTAATCTTTACTATTCTAGCATAACAATACAAACTAATTAGCACAGCTAAGAATACATATACAAAGGAGAAGGTTTAAACAAGATTCTACTTAAACAAAGAATGAAAATAGATCACCGAGTTATCAGGCCTAATCACAACTTCTTTAAATGTTAAGGCCGTGATGAAATTGTAAAACTTACTGTCCTGGGTTGATTCTTCATTTTTGTGGGATAACTCATCCCACCTTGCGAGGTGAGCTAATTCATCCCCATAATTATACATTATGGAAAAACAGTCCAAAATAGCACAAACCCAAACTTGTATTTAATTTCTTTACTTGACGTTGCAAAAAATGTAATAGTGACAGATGCCGTCAATTCGATTAAAATATGAATAAAATACGAATTTGAAGAAAACAGACATTTTGATATATTGCGAACAAAGAATAAATATTTTAATTCAGTTGTAAAATGCAACCATAATGAATTTCATTACATTATCATTTACGGATACCATGAAGATATACTTTTCAAAAGTAAAAATTCTTAGTTGCTCACAACCATTATTTGACAATTAATTATCTAAACAATACTCAAAAATTTATAAACAACTATTGTCCAGTAAAATGAACTATAATGTAACATCCAGATCCGAAAAACAAATATAAAAACTGATCTTTTCATTCATTTGGGAACAATGGGGATCTAAAAACAAACAGCTAATATTTTAAATAAAAAGGGTTTAATGTGATTTTAATCCCCTGTTCTGCTTGCTAACATCAAAAACTCAAAACTACATACATATGCTTCAAACACCTAGAGAATTAAGCAGCCTTTTTCGGAGACTTTGCCAATTAGAATCAAATTTCTGAATTAGAGAAACTCGATAAGTGCTCCAAATGAGAACCACAACAAAATAACAGAGCAACTGATAACATAACATTGATAGCCGGACTACTATTCATTTCCAACAATAGAATTGCATTTTGCAGTGCAAGATCCATCAAAGTCACTTCTCCAACTGGAAAGCTTCTGAAAGTCCATTACAAGCTTCTGAAAGTCTATTACAAGGTTTCCATCTAGCACATAATATCATCGAAAACCGTTCTATTCTTCATTTTCACACTGTGATAAAAAATGGGGTGACAAATACACTTTCAACGCTGGGGCCCTAGACGACAGTCCAATCGTATCTCCAAGCCGAACAGAACGTACCACGTGCGAACCATCAATGCATATTAGCCCTTCTCTGCAAAACCACACAATATCCATAGAAACTAAATTGTCTATGATATTAGCAAATCATAAAAATAAAAGCAACATCAAAGGTATATAATATTAGCACAGCATAAAAATAAATTAGCAAACAATCTATTATATCACCACTGGTATACTATTACAACAAAAATCAAAGTAGCATCAAAGATATATAATATTAGCACATCATAAAAATCAAAGCAGCATTAAAGGTATATAATATTTGCACATTGCCTACTCATGTTCTCCAGCATATGCTAATTAATTTTTTTTTAGCATTTGAGTTACACAATATCAGAAAGTTCAATCATCCCAGCAACTTCACAACATATAATTAGCATCGGGATAAAATTGACAACTATAGGCAAGCAAAATTAGCATCGGGATAAATGCACAGTGCTAGTGGCGTGAACTTTACTACATATAATTAGAAATCTCTCAATTAGATCCTAACATCCACATATTTTTAGCACAAACCAACCATCATAGGCTTTTTAAAAGAATATCAATCAAAAAGAGAATTGAAAGATTCTAGCATCCTTCAACTGTGATTAGCCAAGATTCTTTGCACACATAGGTATAAAACATTAGCATCACCTAATAATTAAATTAGTGTACTCAACCTCGGAACCCGACTCTACCAGCGACTGAGTCTGGCCCAGCCCGAACGCTGAGTCATTCACCTCCGAGCCCGAGTTCGCCGGAAAGGCTTGAAACCCGCCATAAGTCTTGAGATCTTGGGGCTCCTCACTACTAAAGAAGGCGGCGCCGCCGCCAGGTGGGGGTGGTCGTAGATGTGAGTTAAGGACGAATCCTCATGAGTCTCCGTCGAGTCGCATTAGAAATATGGTTTGGAAGGTGCGATCTTAGAAATCTTCTTGTATTCTCGCGTGGGTAGGCCGACAGATTTTTTAGGATGCTATGATTTATTTTGGGATGTTTTTATTTGGAGAAGACGCTCAAAAACTTAGCAGATCATCACGAATGATTTTAGGAACGGATCTTAAGCTGATTTGTTTTGACATGATAAATGTCAAATATGCCCTCTTAGTATAAAAAACCAGCGTGCTAGTGACATCATTAATTCTAATTACCTTATATAGATAGACCAATCAACTAGAATCGTTTGATCAGCAAATATTAACAATTGAGATTGGTTCTCAGTTCCCACGCAGGGGAAGGTTCCTACAAGACCCCACCCCTATATATATATATATATATATATATATATATATATATATATATATATATATATATATATATATATATATATAGGCGGGTTTTGGACAAAGCACAAAAATCCAACACCTTAGACAAGAGGGCATAAACATGCAAAAGCCCAACAAGTAAACTACTCAAACTTCCAAGTATATGGTGATTACTTATGAAAATAGGAATTTTGATCATAAAAACCCAAGAATTTTGATCATAAAAACCCAAGAATCATGACAAACCTCAAATTAATTGAACCCATTTAAATATATTAAGTATAAAATCCAAAGGAAATACGAAAAACAACAAAACAAGAAAATAACCTAATAATCTAAAGAAACTCGACTCAAAAATACTAAAAAACAACATAAAATCCTAACTAAAAATACGAGAAAAACACCACAATTTTCATGCAAAACATTGGGAACAACAAAGCAGAACAACTAATTTGGACATCGATCAACAATAGGCGACGCAAATATAGTTGAGTACTAAATGACCCACACAATTAAGAAGAATTCTAATCATCCCCAGAAATTAAAAACGATTCAACCCTCAACAATCAAAAAGGTTTATGTTCATAAAATCCTCAAACAAAACTTTATTTGCACTTGGGCCTGAAACCCAAAAATAAGTCCATAAAGGCCATCTTCTTCGACTCACCCACCAAAAACAGTTGGCTCATTGTCTCGCGCTACCGCGGCCTACACCAACCAGCCTTCCATGACTAGATACCATCTCGATGAGGTTAACCATTTACCGAATGGTACAACAACGGTAGAAACAATCAGAAAACAACCGACCATCCCTACCTCCTTGTGTCGCAAGCCACCTCGCCATCGTTTGATGCGGTTGTAAAGAGGACACACACCAATTCTGTTCTAAACCTCTTGCCGTCTTCCGCCCAACGCTAAGAATGGTGTCTTCAGCCTCCGCCCGAAATCCCTCCCACAAAAAATTAAAAAATCCATCTCGCTTCGGCGGTGGAGGGGAGAGAAGGAATAGTGATAGGACGGTCTGGATCCTGATGTTCGCCGCCTAGGAAGAAGATGACCCAAAACAATATGAAAATGGTTCTAAAATTGGGGCTTTTAATAAAAAGGCGTATGTTTTTTTTTCTCTTTTAAATAAATTTGAACACCGGAATCACACAAGAAAACTCAAATCGATTTGCAATTTTTTGAATTATTTTAAATAAAATCAAAAAATTTAAAAAAATTGAAAAAAAAACACACAAATTCCATATCATATGCGTGAATCCGCAAAGAAAGACGAGAGATGATGATTGAGAGGGTATTTTTGATTAATGGAGGTTTGAGGTATTTTAACAAGAGAGATGTACAATTGGTGGGTTATTTTAATTAATGAAAATTCGGGGTGTGTTGTAATAAATGAGAAATATTTATTAATTTTATTTAAAATATTTAACATACAAAGGATATATTAGACATTTAAAAATTAATATTAACATTAAAAATATTTAATATAAATTATTATATGACACATGACATTCATTCAGGACGTATCTGTCGACAAACAAGTATAACGGGTACTTGTAAAAAAGCCCAAGTAAGATCTAACCAAATTCTCAATGTTTTCTATATCGGTTAGAGAATGTGACATCAACACTCTCACTACTACAGAAAGTAGATACAACGACGTCTCATCCACGGCGGTTCTATAAAACCGTCGCTGAATATGTTTTTACGGTGGTTTTCTAGAAAACCGATGTTAAATCCGTCATTTAACGGCGGTTTTTTAAAACCGCCGTAGAATCCTACATTTTACGGCGGTTATCTTAGAACTGACGTTAAATCTGAACTAATTAACAACGATTCTTAAGGAACCGCCATGAATTAACAAGTATTCACGGCGGTTACTTAAGAACCGTCGTTAATTAGTTCATACGTTAATTTGTTCGTTGGATTTAACGTCGATTCCATTAGAACCGCCGTGAATGAGATGACATTTCACGGCAGTTCCATTAGAACCGCCATAGAATCCACAGTCTGCCATGACACCGATCCTCGTCTTGCTCAAGGAACTTGTTTCAACCATTGATCCGTGTCTCATCCGATGATCTACATTCGCCACGTCATCAATCCGTGTACCCACCTTCATGCCTTCATCTTCATCATATCCTTCATGCATCATCATCTTCATCTTCTTCTTGGACGTCGCCGAAACCTGCTGCCATTGCCGGCCGGAGATCGCCAGCTGCCATTGGACGTCGTCGGAGATCTCGAAGGGCCGTGGACGTCATCGGAACCTGCTGGATGAAGAAGATACCGGAGATCGCGAAGGGCCATTGGACGTCACCGGAACCTGCAGTTTTCAAACCGGGCAAGAAGAGAAGATGATGGACGAGCCGAAACCTGCTGGACAAGGAAGATGCCGGAGATCGCGAACCATTGGACGTCGCCGGAACCTGCTGGACATTGCCGGAACTCGCATGGACTTAACGCTAGAACCTGCTGGACTCACCTGAACTTAACGTCGGAACTCGCCTGGACTTAATGCCGGAACCTGCTGGACTCATGTGGACATAATGTCGGAACTCGCTCGCATTTCTTTTTTAATTTATAATAAACAGCGGCAGTTCTGTACAACCGCCGTGAATAATGCACTTTCTAAGGTGGTTCAGGAATTGCCGTAAAAAATCGGGACTTTCTACGGCGGTTCCTGTTGATGGTCGGTATCTCCCGGAAGTGGATCCGAGCCGGATGAARTCTGCGGGTCAGAAAGAACGGCTTAATGCCGGCGAGGCCGAGCTGAGGTTCACCCTGGGTGCTAATTTCCTCCTCGTCTACCGAATTCCTGCTCCGGGGTGCCTCCCAGAGCCTCATAGACTCGACACCATGCCGAGCTGATTTCCGTCCCGGGTGCCGATCTCCCCAACATCTGCCGAATTCCTGCGCCGAGTGCCGCCCAGAGCATCGCGAGCTCGGCCCCATGCCGAGCTGAGGTTCCCGCCTGGTGCCGCACGCGACTGCCGAATTCCTGCGCCGAGTGCCGCCCAGAGCATCGCGAGCTCGGCCCCATGCCGAGCTGAGGTTCCCGCCAGGTGCCGCACGCGATTGCCGAATTCCTGCTCCGAGTGCCGCCCAGAGCATCGCGAGCTTGGCCCCATGCCGAGCTGAGGTTCCCGCCTGGTATCGCACGCGACTGCCAAATTCCTGCGCCGAGTGCCGCCCAGGGCCTCGCCGACCTACTGAGCTCGGCACCGCGCCGAGCAAACACCCGCCTCGGCGTCGATCCCCTCGTGTCTGCAAAATCCCTACGCCAGAGGAGCCGAGCTGCTGGGCACAAACATCCCACTGATCAGGGTGGGTTCCTCCCAGGAGATACGATGTCTGGGCCACCTTGTCTCCCGCGAGTCGACGGTCCTAACGGGTTCAACAGCGATATTCGATTAGTGAATCTAGATAGGTTCGAGTTGAGAAACATTTGAGTTCGGTTTTAAGTCGGCGGAAATATCTGAGGTCGGCACTGAGGCCGGGGGTATGAGAATAGATATTTTTGGAAGGCCAATAGGAGAGTGCCAGGTGTTTAATTAGGGTTTTGATGGAAAACTATAAATAGCCTCTCCAAGAGAGAGAGAAAGGATCCCCAATTTTCTAGAGAGAGAAACATAGAGAGATTTAGAGAGAGAAAGCTTGTATTTCAAGATCAAGCATCTGTAAAAAGGGTCTGGCTAAGGCTGATCCGAATTGATTTTGAGGAATAAAAGTTAAACACTTTTTCCCACTCGTTTTCTGCTATCTGATTGCTGTTCTACTTGTTATTTTTTGTTTTGTATTGGTTGTGTTACTCTTAACATAAACAAAATGGCGCTAGAGGAAGGTCTCTTGTGATCTGCAGTCCCACTTGCTCAGTCAGCTCTTCGAACTTGATTTTCTGTCTTCTACCCGATTCTTCATTTTTTCTGAGGAGCTGAACTTCAGCTCTTCGTTGTGTTTGAGTTTGGTAAAAGAAAAAAGGGAAAAGAAAGAGAAATCTCTGCTCATCCTACTTCTCAGCATGGATCCTTTATAGAGTTCAAGGAGAAACCCTGGTAAGGAGCGCCAGGAAAGAACTGTCCAATCGGGCCCAAACGAGCTCGACCCAGAACAGGTCAGATCGTTCATGCAGCACCCTGCTTTTACCAAAGAATTTGAGGAAATAATGAAGAAAGCAGCAAAGTCAATCCTAACACCTGAAGCTCTGGTCGGCAACCCTAAGAATGTTGATCTTCAGGAAGGCCAAGCAGAGTCAGACCCGGCTCGAGAGGCGACAAAGAAAAATGGGAAAAGGAGGCTGGAGGAAGAGGCTGAGCCGAATGCCAAGAGCAGGCTTGACAGACCTCCCATCGCACGCCGTCTCACATTTTCTTCCCCTCAAAACGTTTTTGCTCGGCTCGGAAAGCCAGCAAGCAAAGCACAAGAAGATCTCCCAGCGAGGTCGGCCAATAGCAAAAGTATGGCCGTCATCATCCCAGGCAAGCCAAATGATGAGTTGGCGGAGTTGAAATTTCTGAAGAAAAGGATTGCCGATCTGGAAGCCAAGCAAACCACCCCCTTGGTCCAACCCACATACCCGATCTCGCGATCAATGGCGGTCAGCCCCGTATGTGACAACGAGTCCCCCCTATCTATTCAAATTCTCTCTGAGCCGCTGGAAGGAAAGCTGAAAATCCCCCCAATTGCTCTGTACAAAGGAAGCAGTGACCCCGATTCACACTTGAGCCATTATCAGAACTACATGGACATGCTTGGCGCGTCTGATACCTACCGATGTAGGATGTTCTCCATGACGTTAGATGAAGTCCCCCTAAGATGGTACCGATCACTCCCACGCCACTCAATCTGTTCGTGGCCACAGCTGAGGTCCTCATTCCGTGGACACTTTATGGTCTCTAAGACCACTGTTGCACCCAAGAGAGCTATTGCCAACATAGTGCAGCAACCAAACGAATCACTGAAAAGCTACATCGCTAGATTCACAAAGCAAGTTTCAGAATCCCAGCCGTGCGGCGACGAAGCTTTACTCATCCTAGCCCAAAACGGTTTGTCAGACAACTCTTTCTTTAAATGGGTAAACAACCAGCAAGACCCACAGACCTTCCAAGAATTCCTAGCCCTGGCTGCATCACAAATTGCAGCCGAACAGAACATGTCATCCCCCGTAATTTCCTTCCCGCAGCATCACAAGTCAGCTCGTCAAGTCGACAAAAATACAAACTCTCAAGCAATCATGCCCAAAAAGTTCCTGCAAGACAAACACACAGACTTCCTAGCAGAGTATAATGAGGTCTACTCGGTAGCAGCAACCACAATTTTTGAAAGGATCAAAGACCTGGATGTTCTCCCCCCAGCTCGGCCAATCAAAAAGATCCCTCCTTGCTGGACAAGAAAAGATTCTGTAGGTATCATGGATCAATTGGGCACAATACAGAGGAGTGCCACGATTTGGTTCGTGCGCTGATCAAAGTCTGTGATGATCGGAACCTACTACCATTCTCAAAAAATCATCAAGCCGGACAGGAGCGAAGAGTCAATAACCAGCCCCCGCCACAACCAGCCGCAGGAGCTGGAGCACCCAGAGAAATATTGACTTTCATAAATACGAGCCGACCTGAGGAAGAAATTTCAAACAGAAAGAGGAAGATCTTGATCAGAGAAGCTAGGAGCTCAGTTCAAAAAACAAAAGTCATGAGATCTGACGTTTTTCATTTTGATGACCAATCAGAAGAAGAGGACAAGCTTGTATCGTCCTTCACCTTTCACGACTCAGATGCAGCCCCGCTGGATCATCCCCACTCAGACGCCCTAGTCATCACAGTGCCCATCCTTGGAATCCGAACTCACCGAGTCCTTGTAGACCCTGGGGCGTACGCAAGCATAATTTACTTACCAGCCTTTCAAAGGATGAGAGTCCCAAAGGAATACATTGAGCCGTGCGAGGACAGGATCAGAGGGATCAGCGGCGGATATGTGCAGACTCTGTTTCAAGTTAGATTATCCGTTGATTTTGGTACGGGAGAAGAGAAGAGGACCATCCTCACAACTTTCAAAGTCATCGACGTCCCGAGCGATTACAACGCTCTAATTGGCAGACCAGCCCTTTACGACCTCAAAGGCGCGATGTCAGTCTACCACTACTCGATCAAGTTTCCGGGCATCTTAGGCGAATGTGAGCACCGAGGAGATCAAGTAGCCGCCCGGGAATGCAGCTGGTCAATAAGGCCAAAGAAAATCAACATGGTTGAGCAAGTGGAAGCGAGCGAAAAACTGGTTGAAACAAGTGAGATGAGAAGCAAGGACGCGTTGAGCTCAGAGATGGATGCCGAACTCACAAAAGATGAAACAAAGAGAAGGTTGAGCCCCGATCAAGGCATCACAAAAGATACCGAACTCAACCAAACCGAGCAGAGAGAGAAAAAGGAAGGAGAGGAGCTTTCTGGGTAACAGCGCCGAACAGAAAATGCCGAGCTCAGGAA
>BMAC01000354.1:138768-149523 GCA_014905375.1 Phtheirospermum japonicum | reverse complement strand
AAGTATAGAACGATAAAAGGGAAAGCCGGCCAGAACAAGCCGTTTCAAATTAAGATCAGAAATTATTTAGCGAACATTAAGTTCGGATGCCCAAAAGTGACACCATAAAAGTGCCGAAAGCATAAAAAACTAGTTCTCGTCGACCTCATCATCATCATCGCCCTCCTGCTCGTCCTCATCAGCATCCATATCCTCGCCGCCCCCCATGCCATACTCCTCCATCTTCTCGGCAATGTGCTTCTCGAACTCAGGTATAGAAGCCCCATTTTTCAACATTTGGAGAGCCTCCTGCATGGTTGAGAGATACGAGGCACTCATCATCGACCCAAGAGTCTCAGTCTTGTACTCTTCGACGCCCACAGCCTTTCCTCGCCCGTAAGTCTCCTCCATCTCCTGAGAACGAGTACGAACCAGCTCGGCATGCCTTTGAACCAGCTCGGCATGCTGGGTCTTCAAATCATCCAAGTCAGACAAGGTCCGCTGAGTCGCCACCAATGCCGCCTCGACAGACTGCTCAGCCTTCTTAGCCCGAGCCATCCAGGAGTCACGATCAAGAATGAGGTCAGTGCATTGGCTATGGGTTTCCTGAAGAGCAGAGAGTTCTCGTTGGAGCCGAGCATGATCCTTTCGAAGCTCAGAGAAATTCCGACGCGCTAACTTCATAGAACCGAAGGCACGACAAAGGTTCATTTAGGCAAAACTGACCTGGCTGTCCCCGTCAAAGCCGGACACCCAATCATTCAGGTCCGGGTTCCAGCTCCGAGCCATGCTCTCCGAGAACTCAGAAAAAGGATACTCAGCAGATGACCCCCCAGCAGCGTTCGGGGCATAACATCCCGAATAGTCATACGCACGAGGAACTGAATGAGGACGAGGACCCCCGTACACGACTTCCTCATGATCGACCTCGATGGGCTCATGGTGAGAGCTGCCCTCACCGACCTCAGGGGCTGGGAGTGACACAGGAGGAACAGATGGGGCTGACGAGCTGGCCTTTTTCTTCCTCTTGCCACCACCCGCTGCTGGTTTCTTAGCCGGCTTCTTGGTATTCAATTCCAGAAACTTAGCAGCCCGGTCAAGTGCAGAAAGAGGCATGGTCCTATCAAGGCAAGGATAATATACTGTAAGCATGAAAACACCGAGCTCAGACAAGCACAGATAAAAAAGGCAGTCTAAACATATATCATGACCGAGCAGTAAATGACAACCCTGCCGAGCTGAGAAAATGCCGAGCAGAGCAACCCTCGAGAAGCCGAGCTCGGCCCGAACCTCTAAATCGACACGGGTGCCGACGCCGAAGCGACGAAGCAGCCCAAGCCGAGCTGAGAAAATGCCGAGCAGAAGGCCCCCGAACTGCTAAGTCCGGCTCGGCAGCATCGGCCGARAAATGCTAGTACGAACGATAAATCATTCAACCAAACATAAAATTGCGGAACAGAAAGCGTCAAGCATCAAGCACGGAATACCGAGCAAGTCGTTGGACTCACCGGGGATAGAAGGTCCGAGCTGAGATCGAAGAGGTGACTCCCTGAGTCCGGCCCTTTGGAGCTTGGCTTTTGTAAGCAATATCTTGTAGTGCCTCTGCTCTGGGTCGGAGCCCAAAATTGTGAACAAGCGAGTAACAAATTCCAAGCTGGGTTCCTCTGCCTTTCGATACACTGAAAAGGAAAAGACAGACGATAAGCATTAGACCGAAGTTAAAGGAAAGAATTAGCGCTATACTAACCAAATTTCACATAAGAGTTGGGAGGAAGGTAGAGCGAGCCGTCGGGGTTACGTGTCTGCCAGTCCCCTCCGACATAAAACCAACGAGACTCCCAGTCATGAAGGGAATCAGGGAGCCCGGCCACAAGATATTTGAAATCCCTGGACCGAACCGAACCATAATAAAAGACAGAGTTAGCTCCACCGGCGGCCTTAAAGTGAAAAAGCCAACGAAGCTCCTCGATAGAGGGGGCTGGCCAATCATTGAGGCTAAAAAGCACAAACAGGCCTAAGATTCGAGCCACGGTCAGAGGATGGAGCTGAAAAATYGGTAGTCCCAAGCCGTTTAGAYTATCCYTTAAAAGCCGMGGGAGCGGAAACGAGACGCCAAAACGTAAACTARCAYAGAARATAGTGGTGCACGAGACTGGTGGGCGGTGAATTTGCTCGGCGTCATAGYGAAGGAAGAAATGAACCGACCCCGYCACCCTGCACTCATCCCTATATACAACCAGATTATTGTCAACCAATATACTTTGTTCCGCGGCTATCTTGAGCATCTTGTCGTCCCACTCTTGGGGAGATGGCCTCTTCCAATGACCAACCGGGGTACGTTCACCCGGCTGATCCGACCAAAAGGCAAGGGWCTCGGGAGARGRCGGCCTCACCATWGCCTTAGATTTCGAGGATCTCTTGGCCCCCAGCGTTCGTCGATTCTCATCCTCGCCTGGGCCAGGAAGATCGTCTAGAAGCTCAATATCGGCCAGACCAACCCCGAAGTCCTCACAGACGGCGTCGGTTCGGTCTGGACTCAAACTCAGCATCCGAGCCGGTTCACTGGCTGTGTCCCTATTGGGATAATTATCCGCACCACATTGCGATTCAGGGAAAGGCCCACTCCTGGGCCCAAAAGAACAACCTTGTCCGAACTGGCCTCCAGGCCCGAAAGGCTGGGAATGCCCGAACTGAAAATGACCGCCAAAATCTTCATTTGAAAACTGTTCAAAGGCAAAGGGTCTCCCTTGACCAAAAATCTCCCCGGCCCCAAAACTACCATATTGGTCGAGTCCGGACCCGGGGTAAGAACCTGGCGGAAAGGTGGGTTGGTCGCCGCACTGACCATTCCCCTCGTACCCCCGAGAACTATCCGGGGAATAACCCGGGCTATAAGACATGGGAAGCTATAAGAACAAAGGAAAAGGAAAGAATTACCTTAAGACAATCAAGGGGAACTCGAGAAGAACGCAACGATGACGTGAAATGGACCGAACAAGGAATCACGAAACTATAGCACAAGTAATTTTCTCTCAGAGAAAGGTATGTTTTGAAAGAGAGAAAAAACCAAGAAGCTGGTGGAAAAATTACGAAATGAAAATGAGAAGAAGAGTAAGAGAAGGCTAACATAAGGGGGGAAAGAAAAGGAATCTTGTGACACAAAAATCCGAAAATGCAAAAAGACAAGGCCTGCCAAAGCTTCTGAAAGTACAGGGCCCACAAAAGCTCACAAGGGTACGGAGGACAGGCCTGCCAAAATCTTACAAAGATTCCTGAAAAAGGCTTACGTCACTAAGCACGAGGCGGTCAAACTGCAGGTGGGACCGGTCTTAAGGGATAGGGCAATTCGCTCTCAAGTTGGCTCGGCTCCCACAGAGGACCAGGGTCCGATGAGCCCGAACTCGAACATACGTGTACGACTCCACGCTCAGGGGCTTGTTGATGGTCGGTATCTCCCGGAAGTAGATCCGAGCCAGATGGACTCTGCGGGTCAGAAAGAACGGCTTAATGCCGGCGAGGCCGAGCTGAGGTTCACCCTGGGTGCTAATTTCCTCCTCGTCTACCGAATTCCTGCTCCGAGGTGCCGCCCAGAGCCTCATAGACTCGGCACCATGCCGAGCTGATTTCCGTCCCGGGTGCCGATCTCCCCAACATCTGCCGAATTCCTGCGCCGAGTGCCGCCCAGAGCATCGCAAGCTCGGCCCCATGCCGAGCTGAGGTTCCCGCCTGGTGCCGCACGCGACTGCCGAATTCCTGCGCCGAGTGCCGCCCAGAGCATCGCGAGCTCGGCCCCATGCCGAGCTGAGGTTCCCGCCAGGTGCCGCACGCGACTGCCGAATTCCTGCGCCGAGTGCCGCCCAGAGCATCGCGAGCTCGGCCCCATGCCGAGCTGAGGTTCCCGCCTGGTGCCGCACGCGACTGCCGAATTCCTGCGCCGAGTGCCGCCCAGAGCATCGCGAGCTCGGCCCCATGCCGAGCTGAGGTTCCCGCCTGGTGCTGCACGCGACTGCCGAATTCCTGCGCCGAGTGCCGCCCAGGGCCTCGCCGACCCTACTGAGCTCGGCACCGCGCCGAGCAAACACCCGCCTCGGCGTCGATCCCCCTCGTGTCTGCAAAATCCCTACGCCAGAGGAGCCGAGCTGCTGGGCACAAACATCCCACCGATCAGGGTGGGTTCCTCCCAGGAGATACGATGTCTGGGCCACCTTGTCTCCCGCGAGTCGACGGTCCTAACGGGTTCAACAACGATATTCGATTAGTGAATCCAGATAGGTTCGAGTTGAGAAACATTTGAGTTCGGTTTTAAGTCGGCGGAAATATCTGAGGTCGGCACTGAGGTCGGGGGTATGAGAATAGATATTTTCGGAAGGCCAATAGGAGAGTGCCAGGTGTTTAATTAGGGTTTTGATGGAAAACTATAAATAGCCTCTCCAAAAGAGAGAGAAAGGATCCCCAATTTTCTAGAGAGAGAAACATAGAGAGCTTTAGAGAGAGAAAATTTGTATTTCAAGATCAAGCATCTGTAAAAAGGGTCTGGCTAAGGCTGATCCGAACTGATTTTGAGGAATAAAAGTTAAGCACTTTTTCCCACTCGTTTTCTGCTATCTGATTGCTGTTCTACTTGTTATTTTTTGTTTTGTATTGGTTATGTTACTCTTAACATAAACAGTTCCAAAACCCCATTAAATCCAAAAAGAAACCGCCGTAGAAAGCCTATTCTGCAGCAGTGTCTTTATGATGATTTCGAAAACTTTTATTGTGGATTCCAAGAAAAAAACACAAACTTGAATTGCTTTCTAGAAAATTCCCATATACTGCAATTTCAATAAAAATATTTGCTGAATAATCATTATTTTATTTTTTCCAATCAAATCATATCTTTTCTAATTAATAATGACCAAAAGAAGGCCTCTCTACATGATTTGCAGCAGGATAACGAAATTGAGATAATCACTCTACAAATCATTTGCAGAATAAAATCATCTTTTTATTCATAATTTTCTCCATTATCGGTCACTACAAAAATCTTTACAAATATAAACAAACTGCCCTTATGTTGAAATTATTTTCATCCAGAGCAATATAAAATTACATAATATGTAGATGTAGTATGAAATTGAAGATTTCTTCATACTAGTGTGTGCATAGAGTAGTCTTGAATATTAGAAATCCTGCCTCCCTCAAACTCCATAGTACATACTATCTCAGGTTTTCAACTGCATATTAGTGAATTACATGATAGTTACATAATTCAATCATGGATACATCAAAGAGTACGAACGTAAGTAGTCTTGATTATTCAAAGTAATATGGAATCACAAAAACTAAACTCCAAACTGAAATTTGGTGTAGTATGAATATTCTCAGTATTAACAACAATTAATTGAAAAATCATGTTGTTACACGAGTTTTGAATTAAATTCATGTTTGTGATAAGCGAAAATATATCTATCAACATAGACAAGTATTATGGAATTATAGAAATTCGACTCCAAATTGGTAATTCAGCGTATTAACAATTACTAATTGAGAAAACCATACTGTTAAACGAATTCTGAATTAAATTCATGGTTGTGGTAAGCAGAAATTCCATACTACTTAGCATTGGCCAGTATATATTCACATAGAAATATAGTATGAATTTACACAGATTAACTACAAATTGGTAATTTAGAGTAGTATAAATATTTAGAGTATTAACAATTACTAATTGAAAATACCATACTGTTAAATGAATTGTGAATTTAATTCATGTTTATGATAATAAAAAATTCCATACTGCTTAATCATAAGCTAAAATCTATCAGCGCAAACAAATTAGTATGGAACTACACAGTTTAAAACCGAGCCTGGTAATTCAGAGTAGTATGAATATTAAGTATATTAACAACTAAAATAAACCACACTATTATAACGATTTCTGAATTATATTCATACTTGTAATAAGCGAAAAATTCATATTACTGGGCATGAGCCAGGATCCATCAATGTAACGAGATGAAATTAAATTCATATGGTGAACAAGCCCAAAATTCTGTACTAACATTTTAAAATTCCAGGTTGTCTAACTCTAAACACGATATATAGTCGAGATTTACTCCATTTTTCTCTTATTTTCTCGTTTGAAATTTGAAGACAGGGAGAGTGTGGGGATTAAGGGTTTTATTAAGAAAATAGTTTAATTAACAACATGCGTAATTATAAGGTCAGGGTAGCAGAGAGAGTTGAGTACTAATATGGTTAAGTGGGAAGCGTGTTTCCTAATGGAGTAAATGGATAATTATTTTTACTTTGTGCTTAGATGGTAAATGCCCTTTGATTTTTTTTGTTCCTTTTAGACTATATGGATTAGCATTGTCTATGTTTTGGCCACTTCCAATCCAATTAAAGATGAGATAAAAAAAAGAAAGAGCTCTCACTCGGTTAGAGAGAGATGCTCTCAACTTAGAGAAAGAATCACCTCTCACTAAGTGCCTAAACTTTGATTTTCTTGAACATTGTTTGAAGTTTGAGAGAATCTTGCTTGAAAATCTGAAGATCTCTTTGAAGATTGCTTGAAAATCACTTGAATCTTGCTTGAAGATTTGATTTTTGGGGCCCACCTCCTGAATTCTTCTCTTCAATTGCTTGAAAATTTGAAGATTATTTGAAGTTTTGCTTGAAGATCCACTTGAAGATTGCTTGAAAGTTTGAATTTCTTGGCCCACCTTTTGATTCTTATCTTCAAATTTTCAAACCTTCAAATCATCATGTTTTTTATTTTGAATATACCCCCTCGATTTGGTTTATTTCTGTCCCGCCCAAACTCAAAAAAAAAAGAAAAAAAAAAGAAAAAGGAAAAGGAAAAAAAAGAAAAGAAAAAAGAACAAGAAAAATTGAGTTTTTTGGGCAGCCGGTCAATGGGGAAGTCTAAGAAAAAACCGCCCGAGCCCCAACAAAGCTCCAAGCCAAAAAGAAGCCTTGAAGGTGCAGCCCCGGGTGAGAAACACGACCCCCCCCCCCCTTGCAGCCAAACAAGGGGCCGGGGAGAATGATGTCTCTCAAGGCCCAAACTTAGCTACAGCTCCGACCAAAGGGGGGCTTATCGGATGCACCGAGTGCGAAAGAGGAGAATGTATGGGACAAGAAATTATTTCCGACTAACAGAGCGTCGGGCCATGGCTTCAAGCTCACGGATCTGAACTTGCCCAAAGATGACGGGGACGACGTCATTCTAAAGGAGGAAGACGTTGATCGGTGTTTCAACCCAAAAAATGACCAACGCTTAGAACACCAGGAACCTTGAAAACCTTCCTGATCTGCACCACAAACAAGAGTTAGAAAGGACCACCGGTGGTTTTCCGGTGGAAACCTCTCCGATGCTTAAGTCAGTAAGCGTTTGAGGTGTTTTTCCAGAAGGAAAGCAAGAATGCTCAAGAGAATGACATACCTCTCTCAGCTTTGGGGCTGAGATATTTATAGATTTTCCTAGTGGGGATCCCACCCGGGATCTGAGGAGCACACGCTGCGAATCTCGGGCAGTTGTGCAACAAATTCTGACAAGTGGTCCCACTTGCCTCTCCCTAGGGAGCCTGAGTAACAGGTCTTACCTGTTCCAGGTCTTCCTCTACTCCGCGTTATCTTAGCTCTGAGATTTCAACAGAATTCAAGGATCCAGGACTGTAGTCATCCAGCTCTTCTTGCCTTTTAACAGATAAAATCTGGCTATAGTGAGGATGATGAGCTCTATTATTTAGAGGGCTTAACCAGGTCTGCCACCCAGACCAGGCTAAACACCAGTCCCCGAAACTTCAGCTCGGCATAATCCTCAGGCTTAGTGATCTTCTAAAGATAGCAACGATTAGGAAGGGACACGGGCGATAATCACCTCTTCCTGATATTCCTGACGTCAGTAGGAGGGTTATTTAGATCTTTCTCTAAGACAGAGCTGCTCTAGCCCTCCCTTAATGTGTTTAACTACTCTGAGTCAGAGTTACCCCAAACCAGGTCTGGCGCATATATATTGTCCTATCAACTCCTCCCCCCGAACAGTTGGGGTAGATCTGTAATATTCTAATGCTCTTTTTGAAATAAAAGAGGTCGTTCTGTCTTTTATGGTATCTCGTACTGGGAGAATCCCGAGATATCCGCCTGCCAAATAGTCCTAATTATTGGCATTAGTGGTGTCGGTTTGCCTCACCGAAAGGTCCTTGTTCCCACGCATCTTTTCCGTAACTGACAACGTGTTGGCGTATGATTTGACCGAAGGCGGTTGACGCTCCAGCTCACCACGCAAAGTACTGTTTGCATTAAATGCGGGGATCGCATCAAATCCCGCCCTCCTCGATTTCCGATTTTCAAATTCATTAACTTTCTTTTTGTCCCTCCATATTCCTTCTTTCTCTTCACTTTTCACATTCTATCTTTTAAGCATCCCGAATTTCTCTCCCTCTCAAAATCCCCGCGATTTTACAACTCCGCTCCACTTCCGTTCAACCTTCACTATCTTACAACCAGGTACCCTCTCATGCCCTTTTAATCATATCAGTAGTTCCTTCTCCATCTGATTCCACCGGGGGGAGTTCATCCGCCGCGCCGGAGAACTCTACCTCTACTGTAAATTCTTCTTCTCCCGATTCGCCTCCGGCGGCTCCTCAAGAGAGGTTTCCGGTACCCTTAGGGAGACCCCGAGTAATTCCCCCAAATCCCCCTGCTGACAATATCTCATCCATAGTTAGTAATCAAACCTTGCGAGACATCCGTGCCACCTTAATATTACCAACGATTTTATTTTCACCAGTCCGTCACCAGACGAGAGAGCCTCCGCTCCCCCGCCGCAACATTTAACCTTCTATGTGGATCAATTCCACGCCGGCTTAAGCCTTCCTGTCCACCCTTTCATCCTTGCTGTTTCCCAGATGTACCAGATTCCGGTACACAAATTTCTCCCTAATGCTTTCCGGGCAATGACAGGTTTTCATCTGGCAGCTCAATATTCCAGGATAACTCCCACGGACCAACTCTTCTATTCTCTATTCTTAGCTAAGAGTTCCTCAGGCTTTTTCTATCTTTCTGCCAGACCAGATGTCCATTTCTTATTTGGTCTGCCTACATCCCATAAGGCCTGGAGGAAGAAGTTCTTCTTCGTCCAGTGTTCTGGAGATTGGGGTTTTTCTCCTGTCTCCATCGATCTCTTTCCACAGCAGGCCTCCCTACCCCGGGGTGAAAGGCCCCCTCACGTAGCCCAAAAAATAGCAACCCTCAACTCCAAGCCCATGGACATCACTAAAGTCCTCAAACCTGACCTCCTAAACTTCTTCATAACCCAACAACAGAGCGGTCCCTTACCAGATCGCATTGGTATTATTTCATGCTGCCTGTTCGTTTATCCTTGAATTTCATCGTTGATGAGTACTAACAGCTCTATCTTCCTGTTCCAGTGAATATGTTGCAGGCACGCTTGGAAGCCAAGGCAGCGAAGGCCACCAGGGCTGGTCAGAAAAGGCTACTAGGAGAATCCTCCCGAGCTTCTCCTACCGTGGAGGAGGTTACCTTGGCAGTACTTCCTCTGGATCCAGCCCAGGGGCAGACCCAGGCCATTCCTGTTACCGTCCCTCCCTCTGGGACAGTAAGAAAAAATCCAGAGTCGGCCCGGAGAGCCGCGCCTGAGCTGGGAGACCCAATCCAAGGGATCCCATTTTCTGAAGATCCTGCGGAAGTGCAGCTGTAGAAGCGAAAAAGAAAGAGGTCTGAGCCAGAAGTCATCCCTGAGATAGCCCCTCAGGCCTTCTAGGTCCCCTCTAACCCTAACCAGATCTTCTTCAACAGGTCTGTCCTGAACTGCCCAGGTGAAGTTGCTAGGCAGTTCATGATGGGCTTAACTCCTACCGCTGATCGCCGGACCGCGGACAAAATGTCCGATCCCGAACTGGTAGAAGCCTTTTGCCGGTCAGAGGCACAGGTAAAGCACTCACCATATGTCTCTTATCCCCTTTTTACAAGTTTTTGACTAACTTTCCTCTGCTTTACCTCCTCTAGACGGTGGTGTTCAGAGCTTCTCTGCTAGCCCGGACGCGCAGTTCTTTACTGCAAACAGATCTGAAAGCGGAGATCGAGCTTTTGAAGAAAAAGAGAAGGAAGCTGTTGGCCAAGTGTCATGCCCTTGACGGCGAGGCGGAGATGCTCAAAGTAGAGCTGGCCACGATCAAGGAGGAGCTATCGGAGTCGAAGAAGGCGCAGCAGGATGTGGAGGGTAGGGCCCATGCTCAGGCCATTTTGCACGAGGAAGAGCTCAAGAAGCTCAAGGAGAGAGCCAAGAAGGCCAGGGCTGAAGGCGAAGCCGATGGAGAAGTGAAAGGTCTCACGGAAGGAGAAGCAAAAGGGAGGTTTGGATTCCTGAACTCTGAGGAAGGTCTGCGCTTGATCCAATTAACTCGGGCTACTACGCGCCAGGCTTTTCTAGGATCGCTCGAGCTTTATGACCTGCTGGTTCCCAAAGCGGAGGCATTCTTCCTTCTCGGTGTGGATGCTCATGCCGAATGGATATCCGAGAATCCTTCTCTGCCTTTTAACCGAGCTGCCCCTATCACTGGTGCGTCTGAGCCTACCTCCTTCACCTATGCTGCTGAAGACGACCGCCTCCATCTGCTGGATGATCTGGCTTTCGCCGACCACATTCGCCAGACCTTTTGTTCCTCTTCCTCGGCGTCTTCTCCTCCCCCCGAAAAGTTGGCGATGGTGGTGTCCAATTCCCCAACCTTCGCCAATTTAGGTGACTTGGAAGAGTCCACGCAGTTC
>BMAC01000354.1:123642-136746 GCA_014905375.1 Phtheirospermum japonicum | reverse complement strand
TTTTAGATTCATAGGGAGAAACCTGCAATTTTATTCAATCAAATTAATTAATAGGAGTTAAAAAATTACAATTATGTATAAAATTTTTGTAAGTTAGCGATATTCCAGGCGTGGGGGATCTCGGTCCCATCAAGCTCTTCCAACATATAAGCTCCTCCAGCCAGAACTTGGGTGACCCGGAGGGTTCCTTGCCACGTGGCGTCCAGCTTTCCCTTGGTCTGTCCCAAATCAGCCTTCTTAAGAACCAGGTCTCCCACTTGGAAACGCCTCTCTCGCACTATTTTATTATAGGCAGCTCTAATTCGCCCTCACACATGTTCCATTCGCACCGCCGCTTGGTCTCTCCTCTCCTCAACTAGATCCAGAGCATCTTGGATCAATGTCTTGTTCTGAGCTTGATCATAACTCTGTACCCTATGAGTTTCTAGACTGATCTCCACAGGTACCACAACATCCATGCCATATACAAGACTAAAGGGGGTCTCGCCCATGCTTTCCTTGGGATTTGTGCGATACACCCAAAGTACCGCGCTCAGCTCTTCCACCCATTTCCCTCCAGATCTTTCCAATCGTGACTTAAGTCCTCTGACAAGAATGCGGTTAGTCACCTCGACCTGACCATTCGCTTGCGGGTGGTACACGGACATAACATGATGTTGTATTTTCATTTTGACATACCAAGCCTTAATTCTGGCCCCCGTAAATTGGGTGCCGTTCTCCGATATTATCACCCTTGGTATGCCAAAACGACAAACGATATTTTTCCATATGAATCCCATTACTGCCTCTTCTGTTATTTTTGTCAGAGCTGCCGCCTCAAACCATTTACTAAAATAGTCTATAGCTACAATCAAGAATCTTTTCTGAGCTGGAGCCATCGGGAATGGGCCGACCAGGTCGATTCCCCATTTCGCAAAAGGGCAGGGGGAGCTCATTGTTAACAGTTCTTTTGCAGGCTGATGGATCAAAGGAGCCATTTTCTGACACTTTTCACATTTCCGCACGAAGACCTCAGCCTCCATCCTCAATAAAGGCCAAAAATAACCAGCCTTTAACACCTTGCTAGCTAGAGCTCTGGCCCCCATGTGATTGCCGCAACACCCTTCATGAATCTCACGCAGTACCAGAGCTCCTTCTTCTAGACTCAGGCATCTCAATAAGGGCTGTCCAAATCCTCGCTTAAACAGTTCTCCTTTAATTAGGCAAAACCTGGCAGCCCTGGATCGTATTTTCGCCGCCTCCTTCCTATCCTCCGGCAAGACCTCCTGTTCCAAGTATGCCTTTATAGGAGAGCGCCAGTCCTCCCCTTCAATGATTGTGCATACCTGTTCTGTTCCAAATTCTCCGTCCGCCTATAATAGAGTAATCACTCTTTCTTGACAATCCGCAGCCGAGCTGGCCACCTTTGCCAAGAAATTAGCTCTTCCATTTTCCTCTCTAGGGATCTGCAGGACCGTTAGGCTTTTCATACCTATAGCGAGTTCTCTATACCTGGCCAAATATCTCTGCATATTTTCTTCTCTTATTTCAAACTCTCCGCTGATCTGCTTGCAAACAAGCTGAGAATCTACCCTGGCGCACACTTGTTCTGCACCCAGGTCTTTCGCCATCTGAATTCCTATTAGAAGGGCCTCATACTCAGCAGCGTTATTAGAAAATGTTGTGCTCAGCCGAATGGCAAACTCAGTGGATGTGCCTGCTGGATCCGTTAAAACAATTCCAGCTCCACAGCCCTGGTTACAAACAGAGCCATCCGTGAAAATCGTCCATTCCTTCATCTCTCCCGGAGGACCGGTCATTTCTTGCATGAAATCAGCTAAGGCCTGGGCTTTAATTGCCGTTCTGCCTCAAAGCTAATATCAAGTTCGCTTAGCTCAATTATCCACTTGACCAGTCTCCCCGACGCCTCTGGTTTATCCATGACAGCTTTCAATGGCAGGTTCGTCCGTACGACTATACTATGTGAGAGGAAATATGGGCGCAATTTCTGGGCTGTGCCTACTAGAGCTAGTACTGGCCGCTCTACCTCTACATACCTCACTTCGGCATCGTGTAAGACCTTACTCCAGTAGTAGACTGGTTTCTGTACCTTTCCTTCTTCTCGAATCAAGACAGAGCTAACTGCTTGCTGTCCGACTGATAGGTACAAGAGAAGGGGTTCTCCTAGAACAGTCTTTGTTAGCAAGGTCATGCCAGCCAAGTGTTCTTTCAACATTTTAAACGCATCTTCACATTCTCTAGTCTACTCATAATGGGATTTATTGCGCAAAGCTTGGAAGAAAGGGAGGCTCTTCTCTGCCGAGCGTGAGACAAATCGGCTCAAGGCATTAATACGTCCCGCTAAACACTGCATTTCTTTAACATTCCTTGGTGCCTGCATCTCCATAATTGCTCGTACCTTTTCCGGGTTGGCCTCAATCCCCCTCTCCGTAACCATGCACCCAAGGAACTTGCCAGCTCTTACCCCAAACGCGCATTTTTTAGGGTTAAGCTTCATTCGGTATTTTCTCAGTGTAGCAAAGGTCTCTTTCAGATCATTCACATGGGAGGTTGCCTTAATGCTCTTGACTAGCATATCATCCACGTATACCTCCATGTTTCTCCCAAGCTGATTTTTAAACATTTTATCTGCTAACCTCTGGTATGTGGCGCCGGCATTCTTTAGCCCGAAAGGCATGACAACATAACAGTAGGTACCCTTCGGGGTGATAAAACTGACTCTCTTCCAATCCTCTTTCGCCAGCCTGATCTGATGGTAACCCTGCGAGGCGTCCATCATGCTTAGGTTCTCACATCCAGCAGTGGAATCAACTAATTGATCAATCCTCGGAAGTGGGTAGTGATCTTTCGGACAAGCTCGGTTAAGGTCACGGAAATCAATGCACATTCTCCAATCTTCTTGGGTTTTGGGAACTAATAAAGCATTGGAGAGCCATTCTGGGAATTGGATTTCTTGGATATGCTTGGCGTTAAGTAATTTTTCCACCTCTGCTTCAATTATGGCCTCTTTCTCAGGTCCAAAATTCCGCTTCTTCTGCTTTACCGGCTTCACATCTGGGATGATGTTTAGGCAATGCTCCATCACTTCCGGATCAATCCCCACTAAATCCTGAGGAGACCATGCAAACACATCCGCATTCTCTCTTAATAAAGCTACCAAGGCTGTCAAGACTTCCGGGCTAAGCGTCGTCCCTACGCAGAGAACTCTACTCTCATCACCCGGAACGACCTCTACAAGCATCAATCCTTCTTCACCTCGAGCCTGAATTGTCCGTGGCTGCTCTATCCGAGCCTTCTTACTCTGCCTCTCATCCCCAGTATTCCGCCGAATACACTCAACATACGTCTGGCGCAATGCATGTTGATCTCCTCTCACCTCTCCAGTTCCATCTTCAGTGGGGAATTTCATCTTCATGTGAAAAACCGAAATTACAGCTTGGAATTGACTTAGGGAGGGTCGACCAAGCATGACATTGTAAGAGGATGGCGCATCTACAACCAAGAAACGAACCATCCTTGTCACCCTATAAGGCTCTTCCCCTAGGGTGACGAGGAGCCTGACCGCTCCCACGGGTTTCAGGGCTCCCCCTGCAAAGCCGACTAGAGAGGTAGTCACCTCCTCTAGCTCCACATCCAATTTCAATTGTCGGAAACAATCATAAAACAGGATGTCGGCAGAACTTTCGGTGTCCACAAAGATCCGTCGCACATTATAATTGGCGATCGTTGCCGTTATAACCAGAGCATCCATGTGCGGGGCCAAAATTCCATCACCATCTTCTGACTCGAAACAGATGTTAGGGGTAGAGGTCATTTGTCCCACATCACGCGATTTTCGAACTAAGTCCTTCGCAGCTCTGACATAACTGTGCTGCATCCTCTTGGAATGCTCCTCCAGCTCTCCTCGAGTGATCATCTAGATTTCCCCATGAATGACTTGGGCTTGATCAGCCCGTCTCCCATCAGAGCGGCTTCTATCCTGGTCTTTCTTACCCTGATTAAACCTGTCATAGCCCTTGTTGCCAGACCTGGCCTCTTCTCTCCTCATACGGACGTACTCCTTTAGGTGCCCATCCTGAACCATTCTTTCCAGCTCGTCTTTCAGATGCGTACACTCATCGGTATTATGCCCATATTCGTTATGGAAATGACAGAATCAATCAGATCTTTCTTTCCTAGGCTTCTGTGAGTACGTCTTGGGCCATTTAAGCTCTGGATGCCTCTCTATTGCCTGCAGAGTTTCGCCTTGCGGCGTCGCTAAAGGGGTATATCTATCGAAACGAGGTCTCCGTCCAGACAGATCTGGCCTGGGCTTCTTCACTACTGCCCTTTCATCCCTATCATACCTTTCCCTCTTCTTCTCTCCTTCCTCCTTGATTTTCAAAGCTTCTTCCAAATGGATATACTTTTCCGCTATCTCCAAGAGCTCTCCAAATTTCAGAGCTGGTTTCACCACCAGCGACTGGAAAAATTCTCCTTTCCTCAGGCCCTGTGCCAGAGCGTTTACCAACAGCTCTTCTGACGCAGAAAGTACCTCTAACTTAGCCGTTGTGAACCTATTGATGTAGGCACGCAGGCTTTCATTCTCTTTCTGCTTCAGGCTGAAAAGTTCAAGCAGCATTTTTTGGTACTTCATGCAGCTCGTGAACTGGTGCAGGAAGGCCGAACTGAATTCGTCAAAATTACTGATAGAACGAGGCGGTAACTGGCTAAACCAGAGTTGCGCCGACTTAGTAAAAGTCATTGGGAAGACCCGGCACATAACAGCGTCCGAGAATTTATGTAGAACTGCCGCAATCTCGAAGCGGCTGAGATGGTCCCACGGATACGTGGTTCCATTATACTCAAAGCCCAAGGAGCGATATGAAGCTGGTACGTCGTCATGCATGACCTCCTCGGTGAAAGGAGTGCCCCGCCGCACTGGCACTGCACCAGCAGTCATCAATTTCCTCTTGAATTCTCGCACCTCTTTTTTGCAAACTCTGCATCTGTTCAGCCAGACCTGGATTAGTCTGGCTTGAAGTCTCACTGTCGGAGGTGGAGAACTGCTCTTCCCTGTCTTGTAGAGGAGCTCGATCTGCGTGCTGTCCTCGTAATGGTTCAATTCCCACCACCGGGACAGTTCGTGCTGGTGGCGCGTTGGATGGAGGCGTCGCCATCTCCACGAATTTCCTTTCCACCGCCGTCTCCACGGCTTTGCCGATGAGATCCGAGAGCTGCAAAAGAAAGGAATCGTTAAATGAGCCACTAGTAGTTGGCACGGATCTACTGAGTGGGGGCGGTGTAGCGCCTGGCGCGGCCGCTGCCGATGGTGCTGTCTCTCCTGGCCCCATCGCCGACGTATCGGTCGATCAGGGCATTCCCCACGGCGCAGTGGAACTAGGGGTTCCGCCAAGCTCTCCCACCAAGTTCCGCCGTAAACCGTCTAAAGCCATGAAATAAAAAGAAAACCTCACGCCTTAGCTTGATGGCCTTCCCACAGACGGCGCCAATTGTTTCAACCCAAAAAATAACAATTCTGAGAACACAGGAACCTTGAAAACCTTCCTGATCTGCACCACAAACAAGAGTTAGAAAGGACCACCGGTGATTTTCCGGTGGAAACCTCTCCGATGCTTAAGTCAGTAAGCGTTTGAGGTGTTTTTCCAAAAGGAAAGCAAGAATTCTCAAGAGAATGACATACCCCTCTCAGCCTTGGGGCTGAGATATTTATAGCTTTTCCTAGTGGGGACCCCAGCCGGGATCTTAGGAGCACACGCCGCGAATCTCGGGCCGTTGTGCAACAAATTCTGACAAGTGGTCCCACTTGTCTCTCCCCAGGGAGCCTGAGTAACAGGTCTTCCCAGTTCCAGGTCTTCCTCTACTCCGCGTTATCTTAGCTCTGAGATTTCAACAGAATTCAAGGAGCCAGGCCTGTAGTCATCCAGCTCTTCTTGCCTTTTAACAGATAAAATCTTGCTATAGTGAGGATGATCTCTATTTTTTAGAGGGCTTAACCAGGTCTGCCACCCAGACCAGGCTAAACACCAGTCCCCGAAACTTCAGCTCGGCATAATCCTCAGGCTTAGTGATCTCCTCAAGATATCAACGTTCAGGAGGGGACACGAGCGATAATCACCTCTTCCTGATATTCCTGACGTCAGTAGTAGGGTTATTTAGATCTTTCTCTAAGACAGAGCTGCTCTACCGCTCCCTTAATGTGTCTAACTACTCTGAGTCAGAGCTACCCCAAACCAGGTCTGGCGCATATATATTGTCCTATCAATCGGGTTGAGGCTTCTTGGGGACACTGCCTCATGGGTTACTTTGCTGCAAAATTCCCAGGTATGGCCTCCGTTCACCAAATCACTACGAAATGGTTAGTTCCGACCAAGACCTATACCAACAGTAGTGGATGGCTAGTTTTCAGGTTCAACTCTGAGTATGATAGGGACCGTGTGCTTAATGGGGGGCCATATGTTATCTATGGTAGACCTTTGCTACTAAAGATCATGCCTTCATGCTTTGAGTTCGATGATGGTGAAGTAAGCTACATGTCAGTGTGGGTAACCCTGCCGGGTTTACCACTTGATTGCTGGACGCAGAACGCCTTATACAAAATCGGACGGAAAATTGGTCGCCCACTCGCCACGAACGAAGTCACAAGCAATAAGAAGAGAATTGCTTTTGCTCGACTCCTTGTTGAGGTGGATGTCTCGAAGGAACTAGTGAAAAGTGTCAACATCTGGCTTCCCTCCATGAAGCTAAGGCAGCAGCGGGTTGTATACGAGTTTATTCCCAAGTTCTGTAGCACTTGCAGAAGATTGGGACATGCTACAGAGAATTGCGATGCCAACGAGAAGATAGGCTCTCCAGGCTCCTTCAAGCCGAACCCTCAGAGGCAGTTGCCCCAATGAAGAAAATATACGCCCCTAAGGCGCCACCAAAGTCTTGTCCGGCCCCAAAGCAAACAACCGAAAAGGCACCACATATGAGCAGTTCCACTTTGGCAAGTGGATCGAAGGGACCCGAGGAAAAGGCAGAGGAGACGCATGTCGTGGAGACACCGAATCCTAACCGAGAGGCGACTCAAGCCACCTCAAAGACTACCGACAACGGACAGAAAAAGAGAATCACACCGGAGCATGTTCAGGACCAACCCCAAAGTTCGAAGGAAGGCCAGATTCCTAAGGAACCCATGAGCACCAATTCGAAGGGGAAAGAGAAAATGACCGAGCCACTAGTAAAAACCGATAGTAGGGGAAATAAGAAGGGCAATTCCCTTCATATTTCATCATGAAGTGTGCTAGCTGGAACATTAGGGGCTTTAACAAGTCCCTAAAACATAATATGGTGTGGCACCTCATTAAGGAACAACATCTCGATGTTTTGGGCGTTTTGGAGATGAAACTCAACCAAGACAAGCTTACGCGAGTCTTGTCTAATAAATTCAATGGATGGGCACATATTAATAATTTTCACACTCGTGCAGTGGGGCGAATTTCGATCCTTTGGAATCCCTCGAAGGTTGTTCTTGATAAAGTAGATTACTCCCCACAAGCCATCCATTGAAAGATTACTTGTAAGTACACGTCAACCACCCTTATGATTAGTTTTGTCTATGACTTCCACACCATTATTAGTCGTAGATCATTGTGGGACAACTTGGTGCATTTTAGCTCACAGCATTCGTATCTTTGGATACTTATGGGAGATTTCAATAATGTACTTATGGGCGTATGATCACCTCCTATGAAACGAATGACTTTGTGGATTGTTGTCAAAATGTCGGATTGGTGGACATGCAATACTCTGGATGCCTTTACACTTGGTATGGAAGACGGGTTTGGAGAAAATTGAACAGAGCCATGATGAACAAAGCTTGGTTGCTTGCGGGACTATCGGGGCAAATTGGACCACTCGCCTTGCATCGTGACTTTGCTTAGTCAAGACAAGGATTTCAATAAACCTTTTAAATATTTTAACATGTGGTCTAAGCATTGAGATTTTCAGGACACCGTCAAGAATGTTTGAGTGAATGATGTGCATGGGACGAGGCAATTTTCTCTTTGCAAGAAACTAAAGCCATTGAAGGGTCCCCTCAAATAGCTCAATGCCAAGCACTTTAGACACATTTCTGAGAGATGCGAGAGGGCAAACAAGGCCCTCAAGCAGCAACAATTTCATGACTCGCCCAAAGACGACGCCCTTAGAGACCAAGTTTGCTCCCTGCGCAAGGAGGCCACTTGTCTAGGCGAGGCGGAGAGACATTTCTATTACCAGCAGGCCAAAAGCACGCACCTCAAATGTAGTGATAAGTGCACTAAGTTTTTTCACAGCCTTGTGAAGAGGAATACTAGAAGAAACCATATTGTGAAGGTCAAGCGCGATGATGGGTCCTTTACCTCCTCGCAAGATGAAGTTGCAAAGGATTCCTCGGGGTTTTACAAGAAGTTACTTGGCACGGCTACCTTATGCCAACCAATTAATCCCCATGTCCTCGACAGCGGTCCTACAATTTCCCCCGAACAATCTGAGTACTTGGTTAACAATGTCTCGGACGATGAGATCAAGGCTGCCTTGTTCAGTATCGGCGAAGAAAAATCACCGAGTCCTGATGGGTACACCTCGAACTTTTTTAAGAAAGCATGGCAAACAGTGGGTGAGTGTTTTGCATGTAATTGTGGTGTTTGTCTCGTGTCTTTAATTAGGATTTTATGTTAATTTTAGTAGTTTTTGAGTCGTGTTTTGTTAGGTTTTCACTTGTTTTCTTGTTTTGTTGTTCTTTTCGTGTTTCTTGTTGATTTTATACTTAAAATGTTAAATGAGTTCAACTAATTTGTGGATGGGGTTTATTTGTGTTAGGTTTTGACAAGAAGGCAAAAAGAAGGTGAAAATTGGCCTTGGCTCGATTTGGCTCGAGCCAAGGCGAGTCCCGCGCACAGCTGCTCGGCATCTGCCGAGCGCTGCCGGCCACGCCCGCCCAGTCCCGCGCACGCCTGCCGAGCACCTGCCGGCACGCCGCCAAGTCCCGCGCGCGCCTGCCGAGACCCAGCGCCGAAGCTGCCGATACCTGCCGAGCGCTGCGGCCACGCCTTCCTGTCCCGCGCGCACTGCCGAGAGCTGTCGAGCATGTCCGCCCATGACTGCCGACGCTGCCGAGAGCTGCCGAGCATGTTTGCACGCGACTGCCGAGCGCTGTCGATCGCCTGCCGAGGGCTGGCTCGACTGCTTTCCAGTGAGAGCAGTCGATCGACCGCGCGCATGCCTGCCGAGTGCCGCCGAAGAGCTGCCGAGTCATGCTCGGCCATGCCCGCACGTGTCCGCCCACGCCTGCCGACAGCGACCGAGCCAACCTGCCGAGCGCCAGAGCCATCGATTCCATCTCGAGCCACATTTTTGCGAGACAATAAACGTGCCAAGAGCCAGCCATGGTCAATGAAGACCTCCATGGGTCAAATTTGGTCATGCCTGGAAATCCAAGTTTTTGGCATAATTTGACCCATTTAAACCCAATTAAATTAGTATAAATAGATACACTCTCTTATTGTTAAAAAACACCTCCTCCCAACCCAAGCTTGGGTTTGGGACTTAATTTCTCTCTCTAGATTTAGTTTTCAAGCTTTGCCTTGGGTTTGTAAGCTCAAGAAGGATTCAAGTACTCCCTTGGATCTTTAATTTCTTGCAATTTCAATCAAGCTTTTGGATTCTCTCTTTAATTCTAGTAAGCTTTCTTTTAATTTCTTGCTTTGTTCTTCATTTGTTTTATGCTTTTTGCCTTAGGTATTAGAAGTTGTGCTTGATCTTGTGAATTGGCTATGAATCCTAGTTGAGTGACACATCTAGATCATAGATCAAGTCCTTGATTTGTTTAATTTCAAGTAATTTCATATGTTTCATGCATTTTTCTTCATTTCATACTTTTAGCCTTAGCTACCTTCAATTCATGATGAAACATATGAATTGGCTATGAATTTAGATGAGTGACACATCTAGTATTGAGTCGAGTCTTGGATCGTCATGATTTTGAGTTTTTCACATGCTTTATTTGCAATTTTAGTTTTATGCTTTGTTTTAGCTTGAATCTTAGATCTACTCTTTGTTGCTTGTTATTTTCCTTAAAGTTTTGAAACTTTCTTGTTAACTTTCCTTCTCTTTCCATCCATGCTTTCAATTTTTTCTAATTTGCTTTATTTGAGTTTTTATGCATAGTTGTACCTTGTGCATGCATGCTTGTACTTGGTGAAACAATGCATTTTCTTGCTTATTTTCTTTATTGCTTGCATTTTCTATTTGAGGCATCTGACGAGGCATCCTACCAACTTGCATTTCAATTTCTAGGATATTTAGCTATTTTAATTGCTTTATTTTCCTTTTTCTTTTATTTTTCAAGCTTGAAACACATTGAATACTTCAATCGAATCGAATTCCGATAATACCAAGCCATGAACCCGTTGATTTATTTCAACACCACAAAAACTCTTCTAACAAAATAGCGCCGTTGCGACTCGACTTGGTTAAGGCTTTCGATTTAATTGTCGTTTCATTGTGTTTTTAGCTTTCTTTGGTATTTGACACTTTTTCTTTGAGTGTATGTTAGGTTCGTATAACTTTGGTGGATACATTCCCGGCATGGGAGGGCATGGTGCAAACCATGCCGGGAATGAGAGGTTGTATAATGGTCGTGGCAACGTGGGAGGGCAATGTGCAAATCAAGTTGCCAACGATGGATATGGTTTTGAGAAACCCGGCATGGGAGGGCATGGTGCAAACCATGTCGGGTTTGATGGCTTTTCGAGCGTGGATGGTTCCTTTGGGGGTTATGGTACTCAAACTTGCTATCCGAATGTGCACGCTTCAAGTTCCTATCCAAACGTGCAAGCCCCAACTTCCCACCCGTATGGCTATGATGCTCCACGCTATTTTCCGAACGTGCAAAGCCCGACTCCCGCCCCGTATGGCTTTGATGTTCCTCAATATTCTCCAAATACGCATAGCCCGACTTCCGGCTCGTATGGTTATGATACTACTCATTATAATTCAAATATGCGTCGCCCGAAGCCCGGCCCATATGGAGCCCCTCCCGTTTTTCATTCCAATCCTATGCCGACTACGACTCCAAGTGGAAATGTGGGGGGTGGATATCCAAGTCCCACCCCGTATGGTGGTAATGTCATTCCTGTTCATGATCCGAAAAGGAATAATGGTCACTTTGGGAGTTCCCGCCAGCATCGAGGTCCTCCTACTTTTGGGACGAGCATACCCGTATATGATAAATACGAGGAAGAGTGGGAGTTGTTTGGTGGTCCGGGCTCCAACTTCACATGTGGCCCCCCCATCCGTACTATGAGAGATGTTAGCCGACCTTTTTTGGGATGTGGATGGTGTGGAACGAGTGATCATCTTCCCGAATATTGCCCGGACCTCTCCTCGCCAACGCATCCCTCGAAAAACGTGTATGGGGATCATGGACTTCATGTGGAACCCGGTTGTGCTATGTCATCTTTTGCTCCACCGCCGTCTCATTATCCGGTTTGTACTCCTCATGTGGGCCCTTATCATCAGAATATCCCAGTGATTTCTACTACTCCACCTCCCGATCCGGATCCATGGGCCATTACAAGCCAATTCTCAAGTCCACCTTCCCCTATCCCTCCGATCACGTTCCCCGATAAGTGTGGGGTACTTGATTTGGTTGACTCGCCGTCGGAAGAGGACTTGTTTTCATTTTCAGATGATTTTAACTCTCTTGATCCTTTGCCCTTTACTTCAAAAGAGTCTTGTGAAGAATGGGTATATATGGAATTCATCAAGGACAAGGTCGAACGGGTTTATATTGAGAATTGGATTAATGAGGACGTGGTTGACCCGATTGTCGATATAGAGGGATATTGTGAGGATAAGCCCCTTGTTCTTCTCGATGAGCCCGTTTTGCCTCTATTCGACCCCATTTTGTGTGGAGATGAGTCTCGATGTGTCGTTGAGGGCAACGACGACTTTTTAGAGGGGGAGGTGGGGGTTATTGATGATGAGCTTGGAGAAATTGACGATTATCTTGAGGAGGATGAGGAGAGCAAGTCGATTATTATCCTTTAAAACTCGGACCGGGAAGAAGGGGAGGAGAGGATGGTTGAAGGGTTTAAAATTCTTAAGGATGTCATTGAGTGGAGACCCGGAGTGATTGAGAGAGTTAGCCCTTTGAATTTGATTCTTGATGAAATAAGGAGGGTCGGGATTTGGAGGTGGTTATTGGAGAGCTTGATGTTTGTGATTTATAAAAGCGAGTGGGTGAAGCCCATTGACTTGGTGCCCAAGACGAGTGGCTTGTTAGCTCTTGAGGATGAAGTAGGATTGTTGGCCACGAGGGCTTCAACGGGTTGGAGGATGTCGATCGAGTTTAAGAAGTTTCATGAGGCCACAAAGAAAGATCGTTTCCCTCCCCCGTTTATTGACCACATGATGGAAAAGCTAGCCGGCCAATATTCCTTTTGCTTTATTGACGAGTCGTCGGGGCATTTCAAAACCACCATCCCACCCGAGGACGAGCCGATATGAGTTTCCATTGCCTGCTTGGAACGTTTGCTTTTTGGAGGATCTTATACGAGCTATTCAATGCGCCAAGGACGTTCCAAAGAGTGGATCCTCCCGACAAGGAGGAGATTGTGTTGATAGACCCTCCCGTGATCTTCCCACTAAATTGCAAATAAAGCATATGAAAAAACTTAAAATCATGACGATCCAAGAGCCGATCTATGACCTAGATGTGTCACTCATCTATAATTCCATAGCCAAATCATATGTTTCATCATGAATTCAAGGTAGCTAAGGCTAAAAGCATGAAATGAAGAAAAATGCATGAAACATATGAAATTACTTGAAATTAAACAAATCAAGGACTTGATCTATGATCTAGATGTGTCACTCAACTAGGATTCATATCCAATTCACAAGATCAAGCACAAATTCTAATACCTAAGGCAAAAAGCATAAAACAAATGAAGAACAAAGCAAGAAATTAAAAGAAAGCTTACTAGAATTAAAGAGAGAATCCAAAAGCTTGATTGAAATTGCAAGAAATTAAAGATCCAAGGGAGTACTTGAATCCTTCTTGAGCTTACAAACCCA